>WNWK01006775.1:0-27500 GCA_009830355.1 Cherax destructor
TTGTCATTACTAAGTTGTCATTACTAAGCTTGTCATTACTAAACTTGTCATTACTAAGCTTGTCATACTAAGCTTGTCATTACTAAGCTTGTCATTACAAAAGCTTGTCATTACAAAGCTTGTCATTACTAAGCTTGTCATTACTGCTTGTCATTACAAAGCTTGTCATTACTAAGCTTGTCATTACTAAGCTTGTCATTACTAGCTTGTCATTACTAAGCTTGTCACTACTAGCTTGTCATTACTAAGTTGTCACTACTAAGCTTGTCACTACTAGCTTGTCACTACTAAGCTTGTCACTACTAAGCTTGTCACTACTAAGCTTGTCACTACTAAGCTTGTCACTACTAAGTTGTCACTACTAAACTTGTCACTACTAAGCTTGTCACTACTAAGCTTGTCACTACTAAGCTTGTCACTACTAAGCTTGTCATTACGAGACGATCGACTGTGATCACCACGAGACAACACAGACACAATAACTCACTTTTCACCTCTGATCAAACCAAACCTTGATGCAACACAACCATCACTCTCTTGTCCACACAACACACACACACACACACACACACACACACACACACACACACACACGTGGGGTCCAGAAACTTGAGAGCCAAGATGATGGACGTGGAACTGGAAAACCTGATGCACCAACATGTCAGGGACACGACCAGAGATCGAGGAGAGGACGAACCAGCAAGGCTGGACCTTGTATTCACCCTGAATAGCTCAGATATCGAGGACAACACACGAGAGCCCCCTGGGAGCCAGCGACCATATGGTGCTGAGCTTTGAGTACATTGTAGAGCTACATGTAGAGAGGGAAAACGGTGCTGAAAGAGACATACCAGACTTTAAAAGAGGGGACTACACGGGTATGAGAAATTTCCTGCAGGAGGTTCTGTGGGAAAGGGAAATGGAAGCACAGTCAGTAAATGAAATGATGGAATACATAGCGACAAAGTGCAAGGAGGCAGAGAAACGGTTTATACCCAAAGGAAAAAGATTAAACGGGAAGGCCAGAAAGAGCCCCTGGTTTACCCAAAGGTGCAGGGAGGCGAAGACTCAGAGTGTCAGAGAATGGAAAAGGTACAGAAGGCAAAGAACCCAAGTAAACAAGGAGATAAGTCGAAGACCTAGAAACGAGTATGCACAGGTACGGAGGGAGGCCCAGAAACAGTACGAAAATGACAGCATCGAAAGTCAAGTCTGACCAGAAACTGATGTACAGTCACATCAGAAGGAAGACAACAGTCAAGGACCAGGTGATAAGGCTGAGGAGAGAAGATGGGGAACTCACAAGTAATGATCAAGAGGTATGTGAGGAGCTCAACTCGAGGTTTAGGGAAGTATTCACAGTGGAGGCAGGAAGGCAGCTGGGTAGACAGGATGGGGTGTGTCATCAACAAGGGATGTATCAAGTGCTGAAGGGCATACACACATCTGAGGGGAAGGTGAAGCAGTTACTCAGTGACCTTGATACCTCAAAGGCGATGGGTCCGGACCATATCTCCCTGTGGGTCCTTCGAGAAGGAGCTGAGGTTCTGAGTGTGTCACTTACCATAATATTCAACACATCCCTTGAAACTCGGCAGCTACCTGAGATATGGAAAAAGGCCAACGTAGTCCCCATCTTTAAAAAAGGAGACAGAAAGGAGGCACTAAACTATAGACCGGTGTCACTTACATGTATAGTGTACAAAGTCTTGGAGAAAATCATCAGGAAGAGAATAGTGGAGCATCTGGAGCAGAACAGGATAATCAACGCCAGACAGCACAGATTCAGGGAAGGCAAATCCTGTGTAACAAACCTCCTGGAGTTCTATGATAAAGTAACAGAGGTAAGGCAAGAGAGAGAAGGGTGGGTTGACTGCATTTTCCTGGACTGCAGGAAGGCCTTCGACACAGTTCCTCATATGAGATTAGTAAAGAAGTTGGAAGACCAAGCGTGCATAACAGGAAGGGCACTGGAATGGATCAGGGAATATCTCACAGGGAGGCAACAACGGGTCATGGTGCATGATGAGGTATCACAGTGGGCGCCTGTGACGAGCGGTGTACCGCAAGGGTCAGTCCTAGGACCAGTGCTATTCTTGGTATATGTGAATGACATGACGGACGGGATAGACTCAGAAGTGTCTCTGTTCGCAGATGATGTGAAATTAATGAGGAGAATCACATCGGAGGAAGACCAAGCAGGACTTCAAAGAGACCTGGACAAGCTTGACATCTGGTCTAGCAACTGGCTTCTCGAATTTAACCCCACCAAATGCAAAGTCATGAAGATCGGAGAAGGGCAAAGAAGACCGCTGACAGAGTACAGGCTAGGTGGACAAAGGCTACAAACCTCATCAAAGGAGAAAGACCTTGGGGTGAGTATAACGCCAAGCACGTCTCCGGAAACACATCAACCAGATAACCGCGGCAGCATATGGGCGACTGGCAAACCTAAGATTAGCGTTCCGTTACCTTAACAAGGAATCGTTCAAGACACTGTACACCGTGTACGTCAGGCCCATACTAGAGTATGCAGCACCAGTCTGGAACCCACACCTGGTCAAGCATGTCAAGAAATTAGAGAAAGTGCAAAGGTTTGCGACAAGGCTAGTTCCACAACTCAGGGGACTGCCCTATGAAGAAAGGTTGAGGGAAATAGGACTAACAACACTGGAGGACAGAAGGGTTAGAGGAGACATGATAACGACATACAAAATACTGCGGGGAATCGACACGATGTTCCAGAGAGGGAACACAGAAACAAGGGGACACAACTGGAAGCTGAAGACTCAGATGAGTCAAAGAGATGTTATTAAGCACTTCTTCAGCCATAGAGTAGTTAGGAAGTGGAATAGTCTAGCGAACGATATAGTGGAGGCGGGAACCATACATAGTTTTAAGACAAGGTATGATAAAGCTCATGGAGCAGGGAGAGCAGAGACCCAGTAGTGGACAGCGAAGAGGCGGGGCCAGGAGCTGAGTCTCGACCCCTGCAACCTCAATTAGGTGAGTACACACACACACACACACACACACATGCTTCGCCAGCCAGTGGCTTTATCAATACAATACAGAGACATAAACGGAAGACTGTAAAAGAGGAGGTAATCAGTCCCTCAGCCTAGGAGCAGGTGCCTGATCGACCAGGCTGTTGCTGCTAGCGGCCCGCTGGCCCACATATCCATCACAGCCTGGTTGACCCGGCTCTTTGTGTAGGCACTTGTCAAGTTTCCTCCTGATGATTTCTACACTTGTGTCAGCAGTGTGTCTGATATCCTCTGATAATATGTTGAAAATCTTCTCGATTTGAGAGCAGAGTAAAATAACTAGAATAAAAAAAAATCTGAGAAAGATGCAGTGAACATCAATGTTAAAGCGGGTCAACAACCACGGAGGAAGCAGGTCACCAGAGGTCACATATGGATTGGCAATTTTCGTAATGGAGTTTGGGAGGAAGGCAGCGTGAGTAGCCAAGTCATCGCTTGCACCTCACTCATCCCGTGACCTCCAGATGTAACACGCTGACCTGGCTTCAGACCTGACCCCAGTAGTGTCCTCGTCTGACATGACTCAACTTGCTGCACCACTCATCTTATTCAATAACTCCAAATCTTTGTATAATGTATTTACCATGATTCACGAAATCGTAATAACACAATTGTAAGCAAACCAGGGTACGGGTGGGGCTAGAACCCATGGCGAGTGAGTCGTAAAACTCCAGGCCAGTGCGTGAACCACTGGACCAGCTGGCTACAATAAGATTCATCCAACTAGGCATATTTATACACCATAGGAAGGTTAGCATGGGCCACCACTGTGACCACAAATGCAAGTGTTTATAGATAAATCTTCAGAAACGCTGGAGGAGCTTCATTTGTGGGAGATTGCATTTGTGGTCACAGTGGTGGCCCATGCTAACCTCCCTATGGTGTATAAATATACCTACTTAAATTAATCTTATTGTAGCCAGCTGGCCTAGTGCCTAACGCACTGGCCTGGGTTCTAACCCCACATGTACCGTTGTATATATGTACCATATGTGAAGCGCTGAGCCACTGTGGGTTATACAACGCGATTTTCATGTATATAGTAGTTAGAAACTTGTATGATTTAACAGTCGTCTTATGTGTTGGCTTGACAAAGCAAAGACTAGCAAACCAACCGGAGATCAAAACACTTATAATAGCTTTTGGCTGCCCTTTTTATGTGACGACGGAGATATCTCCAGAAAAAAAATAAAGTTCCACGTATTATATAGGTCATCCCGAGAGATAATAACTTCCTAAGTAACAGAAACTCCAGTTCCACTGGAACTAAACCTTTGTAGCTCTGGTAGAACCTTTATGGAATACCTGACGACAACCTCACTGCTCTGTGACCCTTCCTGTGTGAGGGAATATGACAGCGAAAGAGCTTTTGTTCCCACTATGTAACTGTCATACTTCTATAATAGTGCAGCAGGACGCCGCTGATTTATTTAGTCTAAATAACAATCAATCTTCTCTGCCCTTAATCCCATCACATTAAGGAACGAAACAAGTATATATAAACTGTCTTATCTGAGCTGATAACCAGACTACGCTTATCAGGATATCAAGTGGAAGCCTCAGCGTCCCCCACACCCACGCCCACCCCAACACCCACGCCCTCCAACACCCACGCCCTCCAACACCCACGCCCTCCTACGTTCCCACACCCACGCCCTTCTACGTCACATACCCACACCATCGCACCTTACACACACACACACGCACACATAACAGCGAGTCATGGTACGTGGCGAGGTGTCAGAGTGGGCGCCGGTGACGAGTGGGGTTCCACAGGGGTCAGTCCTAGGACCAGTGCTGTTTCTGGTATTTGTGAACGACATGACGGAAGGAATAGACTCCGAAGTGTCCCTGTTTGCAGATGATATGAAGTTGATGAGATGAATTCAATCGGACGAGGACCAGGCAGAACTACAAAGGGATCTGGACAGGCTGCAAGCCTGGTCCAGCAACTGGCTCCTTGAGTTCAACCCCACCAAGTGCAAAGTTATGAAGATTGGGGAAGGACAAAGAAGACCACAGACGGAGTACGGTCTAGGGGGCCAGAGACTGCAAACCTCATTCAAGGAAAAAAGATCTTGGGGTGAGTATAACACCAGGTACATCTCCTGAGGCGCAAATCAACCAAATAACTGCTGCAGCATACGGGCGCCTAGCAAACCTAAGAACAGCATTCCGACATCTTAATAAGGAATCATTCAGGACCCTGTATACTGTGTACGTTAGGCCCATACTGGAGTATGCAGCACCAGTTTGGAACCCACACCTAGCCAAGCATGTAAGGAAACTAGAGAAAATGCAAAGGTTTGCAACAAGACTAGTCCCGGAGCTAAGGGGTATGTCCTACGAGGAGAGGTTAAGGGACATCGACCTGACGACACTAGAGGACAGGTGAGATAGGGGAGACATGTTAACGACATATAAAATACTGAGAGGAATCGACAAGGTGGACAGAGACAGAATGTTCCAGAGGTGGGACACAACAACAAGGGGACACAGTTGGAAGTTGAAGACTCAGATGAATCACAGGGATGTTAGGAAGTATTTCTTCAGTCACAGAGTTGTCAGAAAGTGGAATAGTCTGGGAAGTGATGTAGGGGAGGCAGGATCCATACATAACTTTAAGGAGAGGTATGATAAAGCTCATGGAGCGGGAAGAGTGACCGAGTAGCGGCCAGGGAAGAGGCGGGGCCAGGAGTTGTGACTCGACCCCTGCAACCACAACTAGGTGAGTACACAGTTGCACCGGAGTCGAAGGGAAAGATAGGGATGCCCGGAGGGGAAGGGAGAGGAGGGGAGGGAAGGGGAGAGGAGGGGAGGAGAGGGATGGAGAGAGGAGGGGAGGGAAGGGGCGGTGGAAGGAAATACAAGACGAGTTTCAAAAGTCGATACTGCAAATTAACTGAATCTTTAACCGCCTCAATTTGATTTAGAATTTTTGGCTAATAAATGATCTCCCGCCTCTACTGGGCCAAAGTTTGTCTCGCCAGCCGACCCTTCTGCTGCCCTCTGCCTCTCCTCAACAACTATAATTTTTAGCATTTTTGCACACTCGTTATTAAACCTTGTGCGGTACCGCCAAGACTAGCGCTATAGTGATGAGAAGAAGCAACAGGTATTGATCAAGGAACAAGCAAAACGAGAGAGTTGTATATATATATATATATATTATATATATATATATATATATATATATATATATATATATATATATATATATATATATATATATATATATATTATTGCAACCACGAACAAGTGGTATTTAATCAATAACAACACTACGACTAGCCGAGGATTCGAACCCATGTTGTTTTAGCCCGCCATACATTTGCAGATGTTGCAAATATATGTAATAGGAGGTAGGTTATTGAAAACGGTGAAAAGTTTTTACGAGGATAGTGAGGCCCAGGTTAAAGTATGTAGGCGAGAGGGAGATTATTTCCCAGTAAAAGTAGGCCTTAGACAGGGATATGATGTCACCGTGGTTGTTCAATATATTTATAGATGGAGTTGTAAGAGGAGTGAATGCTTGTTGGCAAGAGGTTTGGGGTTAAAATATAAAGAATCTAACACAAAGTGAGAGTTGTCACAGTTGCTCTTTGCTGATGACACTGTGCTTTTAGGGGATTCTGAAGAGAAGTTGCAGAGGTTGGTGGATGAGTTTGGTAGGGTATGCAAAAGAAGGAAATTAAAAGTGAATATAGGAAAGAGTAAGGTGATGAGGAAAACAAAAAAAATTAGATAACGGAAGATTGGATATCAGATTGGAGGGAGAGATTATGGAGGGGGTGAATGTGTTCAGATATTTGGGAGTGGATGTGTCAGCAGATGGGTCTATGAAGGATGAGATGAATCATAGAATTAACGAGGGAAGAAAGGTGAGTGGTGCACTGAGGAAAGAGGGGAATGTATGAGAGTATAGTTATACCAACACTCTTGTATAAGTGTGAGACATGGGTTGTGAATGTTGCAACAAGGAGAAGGCTGGAGGCAGTGGAGATGTCATGTCTGTGGTGTGAATATAATGCAGAGAATCCGTAGTTTGGAGATTAGGAGGAGATGTGGGATTACCAAAACTATTATCCAGAGGGCTGAGGAGGGGTTATTCAGATGGTTTGGACATGTAGAGAGGATGGAACAAAATAGAATGACTTCGAGAGTGTATAAATCTGTAGTGGAGGGAAGGCGGGGTAGTTGTCGGTCTAGAAATGGTTGGAGGGAAGGGGTAAAGGAGGTTTTGTGTGCTAGGGGCTTGGATTTCCAGCAAGCGTGCGTGAGTGTGTTAGATAGGAGCGAATGGAGACAAATGGTTTTTAGGACTTGACGTGCTGTTGGAGTGTAAGCAAGGTAACATTTATGAAGGGTTTCAGGGAATTCGGCAGGCCGGACTTGATTCCTGGAGATGGGAAGTACAGTTGTGCCGGCACTCTGAAGGAGGGGTGTAAATGTTGCAGTTTTGTAGCTATAGTGTAAGCACGTCTCTGGCAAGACAGTGATGGAGTGAGTGATGATGAAAGTTTTTCTTTGTCGGGCAACCCTGCCTTGGTGGGAGACGGCCTATGTGTTAATAAATAAAATATATATATATATATATATATATATATATATATATATATATATATATATATATATATATATTATATTTATATATATTTATATATATATATATATATACAATATATAGGGAGGTACCACCTCTGGAACTTTATTAGGGACCCTCATCCTCAGAGAAGACAATAAACGTACCTCAGGGAAAACTCGAGGTTCTCCCCGGAGCTGTTTGAATATTTTCTTCTCCTACCACCCCCTATATATATTGAATGAGTGCTTTATTAATAGACAGAATACATCAATGGAAAATATGAACATGAATAAAATGGTACAATATATCAAAGATTATGAATTTCCTCCAGCTCCTCCGAAGCCGGACGCGAGCCAAGTATGCAGCATGCGTTTCCCCTCTGGATGGCCACGCTGAGACGCTGGAACATGAACGTGGCTGCCCTTGGGTCCCTGGTGGTGTCGATGAGTCTGGAACCCAGTTCTTTAAGGAAACGTGTTGCATTTTTCCCCACGCTCCCAAGGTCTCTGATCCCACTGGGACAAATTGATACTGTTGGCTTATGTCCCTGTACTTGCCGATCTTGTACTCCTCTCTGTGGTCAGCAGCTCCTCCCTGTCGCCCAACACTGTGATGGATGTAGGTGTCAGCCAGTGTCGACACACAGGTATAATCCCATGCTAAGAGCTTGCCATTCTTCCAAGGATAGATGGTGATCCCGTCGGGGCGGTTTGCTGGGTTGTGGGCGTTGTTGGCTGCTAGTGATCAAGGCTCTCTCTCGGCTGGGCATCCAGCTGTAGCAAGGGTTCTCTTTATGATGTCGTTGACTTCATTGTGTCTTGCATGCCAACCCTTGGTTTTAGAACAGTTAAGACCATGTAGACCATATTGGTCGGCTTGCGCATCGCTGCAAATACACGTATATTCCGTGTGAATACGGGCAGCAAGGCGCAGAGCCACTGCAATACGAAGGGTCTTAGGGTCGAGGCGTGTTCCCATGGCCGAAATGGGAACTGTTTGGAGGAAGTCCCCAGAGTGATGTGCACTCACAGCTAGGAGACGGGCAGTCTCCCTGTCTGATGTTACAGCCCTAAGCATATTGGAAAGTATCTTTTCAGCGATGGGGCCGTCCCAGCTTGACTGTTTGTAGGCCAGTTCTTCACTAGGTTTTGGTGTTGGAGCAGCAAGAGTCTCCCATTCAGTGATGGTACTAGTGTAGCATATATATATATATATATATATATATATATATATATATATATATATATATATATATATATATATATATATATATATATATATATATATATATAATTGATTCTGAGTAATTATTAAAATTACTATTGCTGTTATTGTTATTAGCCATTAAATATAAAGATGATGACAAAAGAGGAAAGGCCTGAGCCGAGGAGAGTGTGTTCAGACCTGGTCCAGAGAGAGCAGCACCAGCAGCAGCAGCAGCAGCAGCACCACCACCACCACCACCACCACCACCACCACAACCACCACCACCACCACCACCACTACCCCCACCACAACCACCACCACCACCACCTCGCTAAGGTCGTAATGAGGGCAAGATTCAGAGTTAATTACAGCCAGGAAATTACATTTCATATCAGAATTACAGCTAGAAGCTTAGATTACATTCCCTGTCAGCATTACAGCTAGAAGCTTAGATTACATTCCCCATGAGCATTACAGCTAGAAGCTTAGATTACATTCCCTCTCAGCATTACAGCTAGAAGCTTAGATTACATTCCCCATGAGCATTACAGCTAGAAGCTTAGATTACATTCCCTCTCAGCATTACAGCCAGAAGCTTAGATTACATTCCCTGTCAGCATTTCAACTAGAAGCTTAGATTACATTCCCTGTCAGCATTACAACTAGAAGCTTAGATTACATTCCCTGTCAGCATTACAACTAGAAACTTAGATTACATTCCCTGTCAGCATTACAGCCAGAAGCTTAGATTACATTCCCTGTCAGCATTACAACTAGAAGCTTAGATTACATTCCCTGTCAGCATTACAACTAGAAGCTTAGATTACATTCCCTGTCAGCATTACAACTAGAAGCTTAGATTACATTCCCTGTCAGCATTACAACTAGAAGCTTAGATTACATTAACGGTCAGCATTACAACTAGAAACTTAGATTACATTCCCCGTCAGCATTACAGCTAGAAGCTTAGATTACATTCCCGTCAACATTACACAACCCTAAATCAATAGATAACGTGATAACAGATCAAATTACACAAGTCTTGTACGCTGCGTGATCCCAGAAAGGTTCCCCGTATCCCATAAGCCCAACCCCCTCTACCTCAGACGGTTTATGCTTCTTAAGCAGCTAAACAACATGAATAATTAGAAACCAATCACAAGAGTTATTCACAAATTCTCCCAGGGAAATTGATGTCCAGGATTGTCCCCAGACGTCACAATCTGATTCGCATGAATCAGACGTCGTATTGTGAATATGATAACTGTATACAACAGTTAGGTAACTTTATTCCGAAACGTTTCGCCTACACAGTAGGCTTCTTCAGTCGAATACATAGTAGACAGCAGAAACAGTAGAGATGTAAAGACGATGTAATCAGTCCATCTCCCTTGAAGACGTAGTCCTGATGGGGTTAGTCCCTCAGCCTGGAGAAGAGTTTTGCTTAGTAGTCTGGAACAATGTTCCACTGTGAAATTAAGACACATGTGCAACATCTGGGTATCTTTATAGTAAACGTTTTGCCATCCAGTGGCTTTATCAAAACAAAATTCTAGGACATTATATGAAGAGTAGAACTATATACAAAATATGAGGTAATCAGTCCCTCGGACTTGGAGTTGGTGTGTTCACCACCATAGGTCTGGAGAATATGAAGATCAGGCAATGAGGCTTCACCTTAAATAGGCGACAGCTGAAAGGGACGGGTAGGAGACGAGGGCATTGTCACTGGTAGGCGGAGTTCCCCAGTGGAAGTAGGTCATACCCAAAGAGATGGGTTAGTTGTGGTAGTAGTGGTATCCGTGAATAAGGTTATGTGCAGGTCCTCATACCCAGATGTTGCACATGTGTCTTAATTTCACATTGTCGGTATTGTATACCATTCTTGTACAACTTGTCAGACACTGCAGCATCATGGAGTCTTGATTCTGAGGACCTGCACATAACCTTCTTCACGGATACCACTACTACCACAACTAACCCATCTCTTTGGGTATGACCTACTTCCACTGGGGAACCCCGCCTACCAGTGACAATGCCCTCGTCTCCTACCCGTCCCTTTCAGCTGTCGCCTATTTAAGGTGAAGCCTCATTGCCTGATCTTCATATTCTCCAGACCTATGGTGGTGAACACACCAACTCCAAGTCCGAGGGACTGATTACCTCATATTTTGTATATAGTTCTACTCTTCATATTATGTCCTAGAATTTTGTATTGATAAAGCCACTGGATGGCGAAACGTTTACTATAAAGATACCCAGATGTTGCACATGTGTCTTAATTTCACATTGTCGGTATTGTATACCATTCTTGTACAATGTTCCACTGACTATTGGACAACTCCACTAGTACAAGTAGGCAAGCCAAGAAGAATTCCCTGTATCACGATCGCAAGATGGTGCTGTGTCTGACAGATATGATGTAAGTGGTTTAGAAACCCTTTCACATCACATTGTGTACCATCACTAATATGATGATTGTATTGCACAGCAACACCATGGTGTCTTGGTCATGGGTAAGTCTTCCACAACTCCTTTTGCTAAACAAAGGTTTAGCATGATCTACTGCCACTAGTGGGCCACACTCACTTATGACTTCAACTCCAGCTGCTTCACCTCACTTTGCTCTGGTATACAAGGTTTGGCCGCAAGCTTGAGAGACTTGGCAGGTTATATACACCGAGTGGTGTATTTCTCTCAGCGTATATATGCTGAGTTTACTTTTATCTTTATTTTGTCTGGTGGCGAGCAGGTTACCGCGCAGCTTTAAGACCCTCTTGCAGTCGATAGGCTTTAAACCCCATTAACCAGTCTTGAGGGACTGACCACTACCTATCAAGACAGGGACTGAAGAAGGCTGCTGTACAAGAGAAACGCTTCGGTGATGAAGATACGCAAGTGCTGTACGTGTGTCTTATTCATGGAAGGAAAGAGTGCCTTCATTTCTTTTAGATCAGGAGCTGCTCACTCCGTCTTGAAGGCTCCACCTCCACAGCACTCCCGGTCAAGAGGTTTCCCAGAGGAAAATATGCCAAGGACTGAGAAGAGTATTCCATGGTCTGAGAAGTCTGTATCGAGGTCTGGAAAGAGACTATCGAGGTCTGTAAAGAGACTATATCGAGGTCTGGAAAGGGACTATCGAGGTCTGTAAAGAGTATATCGAGGTCTGAAAAGAGACTATCGAGGTCTGAAAAGGGACTATCGAGGTCTGTAAAGAGTATATCGAGGTCTGAAAAGAGACTAACGGGGTCTGTAAACAGTTTGTATCGAGGTCTGGAAAGAGTGTACCAAACTCTCACAGGTCTGAGAGTATACCTAGATTAGAGACGTCTGGGAAGCGAGTGTATCGAGGTGTTGGACCCACGAAGATGACAACACGGTAATAGACTTCGGAAATACAAGCTTTGAAAAAAAAGAGATAACGCGCTCGGAAAACCAGGTTAGAAGCTTACAAAATCAAGATCACAGTTCGTAATATTAAATTCATACGAGGGAAGGAGGCAGGAGGGGGGGGGAGGTCGTAAAGCCCGTGTGGGTCATACAGCGCCTGAAGAAATGGGATACAATGAGGTTCAATCCTTGGAAGGGAAATTCAGGTTTAATTCGTTGGATCAAGAACTCAAGAGTTTTTTTTCGATTTGTTTACGAAACGTTAGAACCATCTGATTCTTCAGATGGTTCTAATTTTTTAATATTTCTTATATATATATATTTTTAAAATTTAATGAAGCTTAAAATAAAATCTAACAGATTTGGTATTCTGACTGTAAAATAATTATTTTTTTAGTCAAAACATTTCAATTTTAGTGGTAAACAGGAAACTAAACACACCGTTATTACCATCATCAAACATTTTGCCGATCAAAATGTTTATAGAAACAACGTTTCTCCCGTGCATGTTGCCGTGGAGGGCAGCGCAAGAGCATCTGGACGTACAGAGGTCCTAGGAACCAGGCTCATGAAAGAGATCAACAGGAGAACATCCGGATTAATATCAACAGTTATCTGTTGCAAAGCAAATTTAGGATAGTTGCTTAATATTTCTGGTATCTTATAGGAAGTCACAATAAACCAGATGTTTCGGCGGCGGAATCTGAAATTCTTATGGGTTTAGCGCTTAGTTATGGTTATAAAAATAATGTAAAACAAACTTTTTCTTCTACAAGGAAAACGTCAGCTTATAAAAGATGTTCTACAGCTGTAAATGTCGACTAAGTTTACCATATTATCAACTTGGTTCTGTCGTTACCACTACACTGTCAATATTATCAACTTGGTTCTGTCGTTACCACTACACTGTCAATATTATCAACTTGGTTCTGTCGTTACCACTTCACTGTCAATATTATCGTATATTCCACAATTCTTGTTTATAATTCATTCTTTGATGGTTCCAAGTTCCAACAAATTTAGAGAAAAAGGAAAGTATCCCCACCATTTATACCGGAAGAAATTGTGGGTTCCTAGTGAGGCAAACACTGTGGGAAGAGTGGCACCCCTCTCAGAGAAGAGCCTCTAGGCACAATATGCTCAAAACCTGCTACCATGTTAATATGATCCAGCGTCAGGAGGCTTTGTAGAATATGGTACGTTACGGAAACCGTTGAATGTTATTCTTGAAAATTATCATCTGTTGGAGGATTTGGCCTAAAACAAATAATTTATTACAAGGTTTGCTCTAAGAAGTCTGGTCTCAGACCGGGCCGAGGGGACGTTGTCCCCCAAAACCCCCTGCAGGTATCTCCAGTTAAGAACGTGTTGCAGAGATTGAATTATGAGTATTTGTATGTTACTGGGATTGCCCTTACGAAATTTTGCCGTTTCTTAAGGTTTCACTACAATACATTTGCTTTTCTTCTTCAGGGTACGGACACTCGACGCCCAACACGGTCCCCGGCAAGATCTTCACCATCCTCTACGCCATGGTGGGCATACCGCTGTGTCTGGTGCTCTTCCATTCCATCGGCGAGCGCCTCAACATGGTGTCATCCATCGCCATCAGGCAGATCAAGAAGATCCTCAAGGTGGGTTGCTGGTGACTCACAAGAAGCAGTCGTCACCACTCAGATTTTATTACACCTTACGTTTTCCTAACTACCGCCTCCTCCATCCCTCCTTCATCTTCGTGTATGAATTTTAATATCCCACCGAGTTGCAGCCTTTCCCTACAAGCTTAGTCACCAGTACTGACATACTGGAGACGGCGTGGTTATCCCACATGTGCCCTTACTTATCACCTAAGGTTGTTACGCCCGCACTCTCCAAACGGCGGGTCACCATCTAAGACCCGCGTCAGGAAACACATGTCCTGTTTCCTGACGAATCTTACCTAACCTAACCTAACCTAGGCGGTGCGCATCACCCTCTACCTTCCTTCTAATACTTGAATCGATGACCTTACTTCTTATGGGTGAGAGTGATCCATAATTAACAAAAAAATAATTAAATTAGAGAAGGGTGAAGAAACATATAAGTTTTCTTAGACTTCCATTACCACTGACATACACCAACATCCAATAATCCTATACTTATACTACAGGGTTGGGAGGACATTACACAAGGACAAACACTATTCTGTCCGTAGGACAGAGCCAGCTAGAAATCTGAGATAGAATAAGCCGATTGAACCACAACTCGGTTTCTGAAAGAGAGAGAGAGAAAGAGAGAGAGAGTGCATATCTGCACTGCCTTTTACACCCTTCCCCTCCCTTCTGTGCCTCGTGTCTAGGCCAACGAAAATGCACTCCCGATACCTTCATGCCTTACTGGATCAAATGAAGCTGTCCTGGCCACCTACGTCACAACATCCACATATCTCCTAGCAACATGACTCCTCTCCAGGAGGAGCGCCACCAAAACCAGAGAGAACATCATTATTAACCAGGGTCAAGTACCCTTAACCAGGGTCAAGTACCCTTAACCAGGGTCAAGTACCCTTAACCAGGGTCAAGTGCCCTTTAAGCTCAGGGATTATAAGTAAAAACAGCTGATAGAATTACCGACAATATGTTAGGGAAAAGGACACATGTACAACTAATGTGACATTTTATTGTGGCAACGTTTCGCTCTCCAGGAGCTTTATCAAGCTCTTACTGCTTGACAAAGCTCCTGGAGAGCTAAACGTTGCCACAGTAAAAATGTCACACTAGTTGCACATGTGTCCTCTCCCCTAACAAGACACATCCCACATCACATCCGCCCAGCCCCGTCTCCTCCAAATCTTCAAAACACTAATACTCACCTAAAACACTTGCTGGAAAGCTTTAACTGAACACCTGAACACCAGTTCGCCTGAGCCTCTATACAACGTATGCATACAGAAGGCCCATCATCGTCTAACAACTTGCTAGATTATAAAGAAAACAGTTAACGAGATTTAAACAAAAAAATTAAAAAAAATTGGCTTATTGCGTTCTTCCAAAGACCCCCCCCCGAGACAATTTCAGCACTATGTTCCTCTTTTTTCAAAAAACTTTATCATACCTCCATTATTATCCTCGTTTCTGCTTTTTAAGTCTCCTGATTTTTTTTTTAACCTTGACTCTTGAATTTAATGTATATCATTAAATTCTCAATTTTAAATGTATTTTGTACTGTAATATTATGTAATTTTTGTATTTTATTGTATTCTACATTCACAAAACTGATATATGTTTTTATGTTAGATGAGTTTTAGTCGTAGCTTAAGACTGCCCAAAATACTCTGCCTGTTTTTTTTTTTTTTGTCGTTATTAAGATATATTGTTAAGTTAGTGTGGTAGCTAATGTACCTGTCTGGGAAATACAAGGTTACTTTACTTCTTCTTCCTCCTTCTCATCCTCCTCCTACTCCTCTTCCTCCTCTTTCTTCTCTTCTTCCTCCTCCTCCTCTTCTATAATATATCCGCTACCTGTACCCCGTCTCTCCTCTTCCCTATTCCCACTCTCCACTTTCATAATGCACCACTTATATCTGCCCTCCCTTCTCTTCCATGCGAATTCTCTCTCTCTCTCTCATTCCCCTTCTCTCACTCTCTCTCATTCCCCCTCTCTCACACTAACGCCACCCCCCTTCCCACACTCCAACCCCTTCTTCCTCACCTCTGCTCTCCCTCTATCACGGTCTTACCCCCGTATTCTCTTTATCACTTTATTCATCATCTTTTTTTCCTCAGGGGCGCAACTCCCCCCTCCTGGCCCGCCCTCTCCGTCCCTCCTTCCGTCTTTCCCTCCCTCGCTCCCTCCCTCCCTCTGTCCTTCCCTCCCTCGCTCCCTCCCTCCCTCCGTCCTTCCCTCCCTCGCTCCCAACTCTTCCATAATACACTCACCATCATCTAACTTCAAGGATGCCTCTAAGGTTTGCCAATTTAATTCCGGGTAAAAATTTACCCGTCGAGTTTCCACACCCAGGACATTAACCCTCGAGTGTGTGTGTGTGTGTGTTTATGTTTGGGTTTGTTTTTATCTACTATATCATCTATAGGATATCAGTCTCTCTCATTCGAACATTTCGTTTCTCTCTCACTTGGTTCAAAACTCTAATAATTATTATTATTATAATCATAACTAAGCGCAAAACCCACATGGATCATAGAGCGCTGCCTCTGCTTCAGCTCTAGTTATCTCAGACTCACTGTTTAACTCCCACTGTAATTCTCCCACCACTCATTTGCTTCGCTTCCTGCTACCACATCCACCTTCTCTTCGTAAATTAATTTTTTTTTTTAATCCATACTACACTAACTCACATTCACACAACCCATCTTCGACATTACCTTCTTTGTCTTTCTAGTAAGTGCTGAAAAAAATGTAGCTGCTAGTCCCATTGCTCCAGGCATTTCACTAACATTCTACAAAATTGCTAATAGCAACAGCAGCCAAATATTTCCGCCATTTTGCGTGTTTATAAACAAAACGACCCGCCCAATCAAGAGCGGGAAAACAAAAGAAGTAATGCACTATTTCATGGGAATTATTACATATATATATATATATATATATATATATATATATATATATATATATATATATATATATATATATATATATATATATTTACGTTAGCTGAGGGGAAAAAAGCGTCTCAATAAGCTTGGGTTCCTCAAATTAGGAGCCCTTTCCAACAAGAGTCGCCCTCTGAAGGGGGCTCCGAGGCCCCTTCTTACCACCATTCTCCGCTCCCATTAACTAAGACTCGCCTGCAAATAGGAAAAACCCAGTCCATTAGAAATAGGAAATCCGGTCCACTGCAAATATTTAAATCCGACCTACCTGGAAACATGATCTGAACACAACAGAAAGCTGGACCCGCTGGAAAAGGGAAATCATATCTACTTGCTCTACAAAACTGGGAATTGGCTCTTAACTCATTCCGTGAAGTTCCGTCTTAGTATGATGGGACGCGCTGGGCTGGGGACCGCCGGCTGGGGACCATCAATGATGTTTTACTCTCTGAAACAGAAATCAAAGCCAGTTCAGAGTATGTGCTCAGATTATTATTATAATCAAAAGCAAGCGCTAAACCCAATAGGTTCATACAACGTATGTGCTCAGAAATTGTAGGTTTAACGCCTATCAACTACACGAAGGTCATTAAGGTCGCTCGTGACCTGTTTACCACCAGGCAAGGATGCTTTAATGCCAAAATTACTTCCACTAGTGGTCTTCTCCACTGGTGACTCCGCCTACCACTGCTCCACCTCATCTGTCATCAGTATATAAGCTCCTTCTCCACCATTGTGCTTCACTTTTGTCAAGATTGATTGACTGAACACATCGACTCCAGGCTGAGGGACTGATTACCTCAAACTCCTCCTCATCTTCCACCGTTGTTCTTTGTTTTGGACTGAAGAAGCCACTGAGTGGCGAAACGTTTCCAGAATAAAGATTATCAAATGTTGCATAAATGTCTTAATTATTAAGAAGAAAAAAAGAAAATCAATGGTTTTTCAGGAGGATTTAGTTTCTCTGACATTATGAAAACCACTGGATTGCTCTTCAACAAACTAACTGAAGCTCCATGAAAAAAAAAAGAAAACTTGAAAAAAAGCTTAATTTTGTGAAAATGTTGTGGGTTGTAAAATAAAGATGATTGTAAACGGCTGAAGGGAATTAACCTCCACTGTGGGAAAACTGATGGAATCAATAATTGCCGAGGCTATTCGAAGCCACCTCGAAAGACAAGTTGATCAATGAATATTAGCACGGTTTTACAAAGGGGCTTTCCTGCCATACGAAATGACTAACTTTTTTCACTAAGGTATTTTAGGAGGTGGATCATGGTAATGAATATGATATATGAGGCTGTTGAGGAAAATAGAGGCTCACGAAACAGTAGTGGATTTTTTTTCCTGGATAGAAGTATAGTTGACAGACAGGCAACAGCGAGTTTGCATAAACGGGGAGAAATCAGAGTGGAGACGCGTCACAAGCGGTGTTCCACGGGGGTCAGTGTTGGGGCCTTTGTTGTTCACAATATAAGTAAACGACATAGATGAGGGACTAAATAGCGACATAAGCAAGTTTGTCGATGACACTAAAATAGGCCATCGGATTAATTCTGATAAGGACACTAGAGAGCTACACGAATATCTCAGTAAGTTGATGCAGTGGTAGGAGAAGTAGCAGATGTGCTTTAATGTAGATGAATGTAAAGGTTTAAGCCTGGGAAAAGAGAATAACCATGGCACTTATAAACTTAATAATGTAGATCTTCATCACTCTGAATGCAACAAAGATTTAGGAGTTCTGGTTAGCAGCAATCTAAAGCCAAGACAACAGTGTATAAGTGTTCGTAATAAAGCTAATAGAATTCTTGGCTTCATATCAAGAAGTATATTATTATTACTACTACAATAAAAACTAAGCGATAAATCCACAGGGGGTCATTAAGAAGTATAAATAACAGGAGCCCTCAGGTTATACTTCAACTGTGTCGTTGGTAAGACCTCATTTAGATTATGCTGCGAAGTTTTGATCACTGTACTACAGAATTGACATAAATGCCCTGGAAATTATACAGAGAAGGATGGCAAAGTTGATCCCATGTATCAGAAATCTTTCCTTCGAGGATAGACTGAGGGCCCTGAATCTGCACTCTCTAGAAAGGCGTAGAATTAGGGGGGATATAATTGAGGCATATAAATATATGACAGGAATAAATAAAGGAGATATAAATAACGTGCTAAAAATATCTAACAAGACAGGACTCTCAGCAATGATTTCAAGTTTGAAAAAAAAAAATAGATTTAGAAAGGATATAGGAAAGCACTAGTTGGGTAATAGAATTATGGATGAGTGTAACAAACCCCTGAGTAGCATCACTGAAGCGAAATCTTTGTGTAGCTTTAAAAATAGGTTAGACAAGTATATGAGTGGGTGTGGGTGGGTGTGACTTGGACTTCCCTAGCATGGGCCAGTAGGCCTCCTCCAGTGCTCTATCTTTCTTGTGTCCCACTGACTTCCCAGACAAGGTCAAACGTTTGTTGAATCTGTTGATCAAAAGTCGTAAAGCCATTGCCTTACCAGGTGAGAAGATGGGTATAACGAACTTATTGTCCCATCGTATCCCACTTGAACCTGGTACTAGACCAATTTATATACCTGCATACAGAATGCCTCCTTCACAAGTTGCTATCGCAGATGAATTGACCAATCAGATGCTTGAAGATGGTGTTATCGCACCTAGCAATTCACCCTGGAATGCGCCCCTGATCTTAGTACCTAAGAAAGACGGTACTTGGCGCCCAGTGATTGATTTTAGGAAGTTAAATGTAAAAACAATTCCAGATTGCTTCCCACTTCCTGTACTTGGTGACCTTTTACGTAATATAGGAGATAACAAAGTCTTTTCGACCCTAGATTTGTTACAAGGGTTTTGGCAAGTCCCTCTTCACGAGGACAACCAAGAGCTAACCGCATTTTCCACTCCAACAGGCCATTATCACTTCAATTTCGGTTTATGCTCTTTGCTTATCACATTCTCGAGGCTAATGACTAATATCTTTAGAGGCCTCATAGGTAACGCACTTATGGTGTACTTAGATGATGTGATTGTCATGTCAGAAGACATGGATACGCACTTGAAAAGACTTGACGTGGTACTTGGTAAGCTTGAATAAGCCAATTAAAAGATCAAACTGTCTAAACGTCAATTTTTCAGATCAGAAATCAAGTTTCTTGGTCACGTAGTCACTACTAGAGGAGTTACAACTGACCAAAGTAAAGCAACTGCAGTATTAAATTTTCCATCTCCCAAAACTGCTGATGCCGTAAGATCCTTTGTGGGTTTAGCAGGTTTTTATAGATCTTTCATTGCTAATTTTTCTTCCATAGCAGCTCCTCTAACTGAGTTCTTAAGAAAGATGCTCCATTCGTTTGGACCTTCCATCAAGAAAGAGCATTTTTGAAATTTCCAGATTTTTCTAAGCCTTTCTATCTGACAACTGATGCTAGTTCAATTAGCATAGGTGCCATACTAGCTCAGAAGACTGGTAGCAAGTACAACGCAGTTGCATTTGCTAGCTGAGTCCTGACAAAGGCTGAACATAATTATACAGTAACTGAGCAAGAAGCCTTAGCGATAGTATGGTCTTTAAAGCACTTCCGAGATATTATATATCAGTACTCTGTTCATGTCTTGACAGACCATGCCCCACTGATACCTTTATTCCAGAATAAACAACCTACTCAAAGACTAGCCAGATGGTCCTTGACTATCCAAGAGTTTAACCCTACCTTTGAACATTTACCTGGCAAGTCAAATGTAGTTGCAGATGCTTTATCGTGACATGTTAGTATAGTAACTGCAGATCCTCCATTTAGTGCTGAGGACGTAAAGTATGCTCAAAGAACAGATCCCATGTGGTCTGGTGTGATTCGATTCCTGCTCCAGGAAGATCTTATTCTTACTGTGAAGCCACCAGCACCCATAAGTGACTTTGTCATGAACCAAGAATTACTGTATCGAACAGCCAAGCTGGGTACTCCTAGTAGAAGGGTATACCAGTTAGTATTTCCATAGTCACTAGTGAATGTAGTCTTACAGCTAGTTCACGATGTACCAGGTGTTGCACACCCTGGTATGGATCGTTCTGTAAAACAAGCCAGATTGAAATACTTTCGGCCTCATATGGCAACTGATATTACTGAGTATGTTAAGAAATGTAGTGTCTGTATGCAACATAAAGGTAATGTTACTGGTCCTAATCCAATCCAGGTGTATCCAACTACTAGCAAACCATGGGAAAGAGTTGCGCTAGATCTCTTAACTAATGTCCAATGTTCCCTCCAGGGCAACAAACATCTGTGTTATGGTAGATCATTTTACCAGATACTGTGAGTTAGTTTCTATTGCAGATAAGACTGCCGAGACAGTAGTTAAAGCGTTTAAAGAACGTATAAGCTGCAGACATACCACCCCTAAGTCCCTAGTAACAGATAATGGAGGTGAATTCTGTAATGAGATTCTTGAAAATTTGTGTACTTTGTACAAGATCTCTAAATCGACCATTGTTGCTCACCATCCTGCCAGTAATGGTTTAGCAGAAATAACTAATAAGAAAGTACTCGATGTCTTGAGAGCCACTATCAATCCCAATAGTGCAACCTGGGATGAAGTTATACCTTATGTTCAGTGTGCAATAAATTCTGCTTACAATGCTTCAATAAGTGACACTCCACATTATGTGTATGGTGTCGATAAGCGTTTGCCTTATGAGTTGTTATATTCTAATCCGAAACCAAATTACAATCCTGATGATTTCATAGCAACTCATACCAGCCAAGCTCAGAGTGTTTTCAGAAGGATCCGTGAAACACTTCATAAATCAACAGCAGAATTTACAAGAGTAACTAATACTCGAGCAAAACTGACCAAAATTAAAGTAGGTTCAAGAGTTATGCTGACTAACTTTAACAAAACATCAGCAATGCCTAAGCTTGATCAAAAGTTTGTTGGTCCTTATCGAGTAGTTGAACATATTAATGTCAATAAGTATAAGGTTAGAGAAATCAGTACGAATCAGTATAAAGAATCGCATTTAGATCATATGAAGTTAGTATGCGATGAGGACGAGGTCCCTGACAACCAGACAAATGAGATAGACTCTGACAATCCTCCTAATGCTGTATCCTCTACCTCTAATGATCAGTCAGACGATCAACCTGAATGTCGTTATTCCCTACGTACACGACAAGTATTGAGAAATCCTCAAGGATCAGTTGTAAATACCAATTTAGATCTTCCTCAACCACAAATTGAGTTACCCATTGCAACAGAGTTTGATCCTCCCAGAGATGATAATCATTCTGCATATATCAATCTCACCCTAGCAGAGTTGGGGTTAATTGTAAATAACCTGTATAGATGAATAATATAGTTTAACTTGTATTTCAATTGTCTGCTACTGTGTTTTGGAGGTTCTTGTGTAGATTTGGTAATACGTATATATTAAAGATGAGCTTGGTTTTGGTAGCGTTTAATGGACCATTAGATATATGGGAGCTGAGAGCCTAGGCCTATGTCGTCCGGCTGCTCTGCCTAACTGAGTGGAACTGCCTCACTGGTGAGCGGGCATTCCTTGCGTTCAAAAGGGGAGGCCTATGATTGGCTAACGAAAGATCACATGGTCAGAGGTTGGTGATCACGTGAACAGCTATGGTAAAGCTGTTAGAAATACGAACCGTACACTACAATATCAACTTAGTATTATTCAAGATTTTTTTGTGTGTGTTCACGTTCTCTCCGAATTCTGAGATTTAGCAGTAAGATTTGAGTGCACCAAGTCTGCCTTTTCTGTTAAACACTTCCTTCTTTGTAAATATATTTCCTCAGAATCTGTAGATCATATGAATACAGTTCGATCGATCATTTATTTATCTCTTTTATTGTATTATTTCAATGTTGAGCCTATTAAATTCCTACGAATTGTGATATATCATACCTTGTAATGCATTACAATAAGATCCATTACCTTGATTTCCATCCTGATAATATCCTTATGTACAGTTATAATGTTCAACTGTTGTGTACTTTGACATTGTATAGAATCAGCACAGAGCCATATGCCTGTCACCTCTAGTTTGTATTAGCTGTATGTTGGGATGCCATACATAACATGGCCGAGCTGTCAGTAGTAGTTCAGTAGTAGTATTTTGTATCTTACCAACCGTTAGTGAGTCACAAGCCTTCCACATGTGATCACTGTCCATTACTAGTCTTTCTGCTGACCTAGCTATACATAAGTCACCCTTTTAATGCCGTGAGCATCCCTCGCTCACTAGAGTCAGTTCAAGATAGGATAGCAGAGAGTCGACAGTCAGGCAGAGGCTCTGAATGTTCACCCATTATTATCACTAATATAAGTTACCAACCAAGCTGCATTTGTGTTTATTACCAAATCCATCATCAAGAACCCACACAACACCCTAGCATGGGCCAGTAGTCCTCCTCCAGTGCTCTTTCTTGTGTTCTCATAAAAAAATAATATGTAGAAATAACAGGATGCGATGTTTACTTAAATTTACAGCTCGATTCAGTACTGGGAAATTAGCTCCTACGAAACCCCGTACAAAAAGGAGAGGATTTACCAAACTATCACAAGGAAACCAGCATAACAATGTATGCAATAAAATAAACAAATTAACAACTTTTAATGGGACAAGATATCGTTTTGTGAAGAACTTTATTAAGACTTGATAAAGTTCTTCACAGAGCGAAACACGTCTTAATAAAGCTCTACCCAGAGCGAAACATGTCTTAATAAAGCTCTACCCAGAGCGAAACATGTCTTAATAAGCTCTACCCAGAGCGAAACATGTCTTAATAAAGCTCTACACAAAGCGAAACATGACATAATGAAGCTCTGCACAGAGTGAAACGCTACTTAATAAAGCTCTACTCAAAGCGAAATGTGACTTAATAAAGCCCTACACAGCGAAATTTGACTTAATGAAGGTCTACACAGAACGAAACACGACTTAATAAATCTCTACACAGAGAAACGTTGTCAAAATATATGATTGGGAAAAATCCATAGACTTAGAGAATAAATGAGAGAAAGAGAGGAAGAACCAACACTATGTTCAACAAGCAACCATAACAACCCAACCTCCATTAATCACCACCAATCATACAACCACACTCACTCTCTCTCTCTCCACCAGTGCCAGGACACGGACGCCACGGAGATCGACTTGATCCTGGTGGTGACAACTCTCTCCACCATCACCATCACTTCGGGAGCCGCTGTTTTCTCCCGCTACGAGAGATGGTCCTACTTCGACTCCGTCTACTACTGTGTCATCACCCTCACCACCATAGGTAAGTCCTGATCCTGTCTCACTACCACCGACACCACCATTACCACTCCACCCCCCCGTTCCCAGATCTACAACCACCACTCTTCCCCCTTCCCAGTTTACCACCACCATCAGAGTAGATGGTGGCGGAAACGTTTCGCCACACAGTGGCTTCATCAGTCCAATACAAAGAAGAATGGTGAAGATTAGAAGAATTTTGAGGTAATCAGTCCCTCAGCCTGGATTCAATGTAATCATATTACAATGTCAAGAGGGTATTGTAATAAATGAACTTTCATTGTTTATATATAACGTAGTGCAATGTTTTATCCCTCCCCCTCTCCCTCTTTTGAGGGAGAGGGGGAGGGAGAATTTTTCATTGCTCCGCTCTGCTCATATATCTAATTCTGCTAAAAAAGTATCTCATCCCCACCATACCAGCACTCACCTTCCTCCTCCTCCTCCTTCAGGTTTCGGGGACATGGTGGCCCTGCAGAAGGACCACGCCCTTGACCAGAAACCCGAGTATGTGGCCTTCGCTCTCATTTTCATCCTCTTCGGCATGGCCATCGTCGCCGCCTCCCTCAATCTCTTCGTCCTCCGCTTCGTCACTATGAACACTGAGGACGAGAGAAGAGACGAGGCTGAGGCTTTACAGGTAGGTGAGAGAGAGAGAGAGAGAGCGGGGGGGGAGGGGAGAATGAGAGAGAGGGTGGTAGGAGAAAGTGTGAGAGGAGAGTGGCTTCTAATCCCAGACCTACCAGAGTAGTGACTTTTAACTCACCTAGGGACCTACTGGTGATATTTGAACTGTATTTCAGGCTGCTGCAGGTGCTGTGCGACTCGAGGGAGACGTGATCACAGCCAACGGGTCCATCCTGTCTGGTCAGTGTCCTCAGGAAGGCGCCTCCTTCACCGACCTCACCTCCGTCTGCTCCTGCACTTGCGCTTCCTGTGCCCCATGCCACTCCTTTCCCTTCCGACGCTCCTACAGGTATGTATGTGGTGTGTGTGTGTGTATATATATCTTTAACAACTTTATACATAATACCATACGTAATGCAACTGCATCAGCCTCAAATGCATAGATGTGTATTCTTTAGGAAATGTAGAGACTTGCTAATAAAATATAATCATTTGGTTTTATTCTACACTCTATTGTATTGATAGAGACTTGCTAATAGAACCTACATTTCACTCTAAATTGCCTATACTATATTATATATATCTAATATTACTAAAGCCAGTCAGTTATAACTAATTTGTATTTGGTTAAGTAGATAATTTGTATTTGTTTAAGTAAATAATTTGTATTTGTTTAAGTAGACAATTTGTATTTATTTAAGTAGATAATTTGTATTTGTTTAAGTAGATAATTTGTATTTGTTTAAGTAATTTGTATTTAAGTAGATAATTTGTATTTGTTTAAGTAGATAATTTGTATTTGTTTAAGTAGATAATTTGTATTTAAGTAGATAATTTGTATTTGTTTAAGTAGATAATTTGTATTTGTTAAAGTAAGTTAATCTTTTAAACACTTTTATAACTATTTTGTGTGTCTTCCTATGGTAGCTTCCGCAAGCGGTCTATGAACCTGTCGTATATCCTGCCGCGGCGCCAGCGGCGCCAGCAGCAGCAGCGGCAGCACCACCAGCAGCACCTACGGGAGGAGGAGCAGCCGGAGAGAGAGGAGTTGGAGGTGACCCACGCAGACACTCAGGAGGAACTCTGCTCCACCTCCTCGGAAGAAGAGGTCATGCCCACACTTGCGCATGCGCAGAAAAGAAACTCTGTCTAGTGTTATATGTAGTGGGGAGGGGGGGAGGGAAGGGGAGAAAAGAGAATAAAACAGAAAAATTATTACAAATGATTTGGTAAAGATAAGTGTGAGGGAGAGAGAATGGGAAGTAATGTTGCAATATTGCAACGAGAAACTTTCGATATTAAATGCTGCAGTTATGTTAAGGTGGCACAAACCTAGTGACAAACTGATGTTGTTATATCTGTCATTACGAACGTTCCTCCATGCCAGAACGTTTTTAATTTTTGTTCCGAGCGAGTGATAGTAAGCGAAACGTTACGGAAAAAAAATAGAGGAATATTGCTTGACAAATCTAGCCTTGACCCGTTCTCAGATATTACCCATATTAAGCCTGTACTTATTTTAAGGTCTCTTATGCACTTTGTTATGAATTTCTTCCTATATTTAACAGGAAGAATATAGTATTTTTCAGGTAAATATCTCACAAGACTTGGTTCAAGTAAGGTGGTATCAGGCGTGGAACACGGAACAACAAGCCGTCCCAATGTTATTTACCTCCCCGCCCAACCCACCGCCTGTGATTGTCCACGGATCTGAACGTATGCTGTCTTGGTCCAAAAAAAAATATGAACTAACTGGTAACATTAGCCTTTCCTTCCTTGTTCAGATACCCCACGAGAGTTCCTTCCTTAGCTCTCTTATGCCTCAAGTAAACGAAGATAACTAGTGAGTTAATGTTAGAAATATTCTGGATAATTTTTAGATATTAAATAAAAAAAAACAAGGTTAGCCTCAATGCCTCTACAGAATACAATAACTAAAACCAATTTATTAATTTTTTAGTCAAATTAAAATGGGTAACATTTGTAATAATATACACAATCCGTATTTAGAATTAAATATATTCCAAGTGGATAAAATATTTATAAGAAGATAAGACTTAAAAATTCATAAGAATATAAAACTTAGAATATTTACATGAATGCAAAACTCAAAATTAACGCATCCAATCACATCTGAAGACGAGGGAATCTATCTTAGGATAGAATTATTTTTTCCCCACTATTCTTTTTCTTGCAGAAAGTTCATCCTCCAGACTGTTAATCGTTCAATTTCAATTTCATATTCTCCAAACGAGGATTCAATGCTTCTTAATAATTAATAACTAAATAATAATAAATAAATAAATCATCAATTATTTATTATTCTAAACTACAGTTTCATTAAGAAACTCAAAGATATCTAGATGCTATATAGTCACCTTAATATATATATATATATATATATATATATATATATATATATATATATATATATATTATATATATATATATATATATATATATATATATATATATATATATATATATATATATATATATATATATATATATATATATATATCAATGGAAAACTTTCACTCGGTTCAGCTTAATTTCTGAAGAACTTTTTAAATTTAAAAATCGCTTAAGACGAAATAACTCTAAAATAGATCGCGCAATGCCCTAAAATAATTTCTGTTAACAATAAGTTGGAGACTAGGCGTTATTATTATTATTATTATTATTATTATTATTATTATTATTATTATTATTATTATTATTATTATTATTATTATCAT
>WNWK01006775.1:32500-101645 GCA_009830355.1 Cherax destructor
AGTTAAACAGCTGTTGATAACGAATAAGATGCTGCAAACAACGACTGAAACAATTACAAAGCTCAGATACGTTGTTTGCACCCCAGTGTTTGTGATCCCGTATTTGGTCTTAAAGTTCCAGGTCTGAATAATATAAAAAAAACACGAAAGCCAATGTTTTCTAGTGAATAGAACGTCTTTCTACTACTGATGCTTCAGTAGTGTATATATACACAGTAAGTCCTCGCTTAACGTCGTCGATAGGTTCTTGGAAAATGCGACTTTAAGCCAAACGACGTATAATGAAACCAATTTCACTATAGGCTTATATAAACATCAGGGGTGTACAGTCCACCGTTATCACTCACTGCAATAGGGTTAAATCAAGGGGAAATCATTTGCAAAGCGAAAATTGTAAGGAGCCCCTCGTGCCACCCGGAAGTTCAAAAACGAACGTGCAAACGCCACACAGACAGTGACCCCAGCGGGAATAAAATATATTTCTCATCAACGTTATAGCAAAATGACGTTGAACGAAATAATATTAAGTGAGGAGTTATTCTTCTTCTTCTTATTATTATTATTATTAAGATCACAGTAAATATACAAGTTAAAATCTTAAAGTTTGAGTAGAATATAAGGTAAGTTTGACAGGTCCTTGACCACCTCACCCGCATCATCATTAAATATTCAGGTGTTGTATGTTGACCGTGAAGTGTAATCTTGATCTGATATGCCTTCTGCTAATCTTTTATTTTTATAGATCCTTAATAACGTTACAAATCACGAAAGCGCTTGGAAGTTCACTATTCTTTTCACAGTCGTTGTTCTGCACACACACACACACACACACACACATACACACACACACACACACACACACACACACACACACACACACACACATACATATATATATACATCAAAACGCCATTTAATTTTTAATTATCGTGAAACATATGAATTTTTGTTAAACGAGAATGCAAAAATCCTTAAAAGACTGAATTTTTTTTAATGAAATTAAATAGAACTGTAGGAAAAAAAGTTGAATCATAAAAAAAAGAGCAACTCCGCTAAACACTCACGGTTACAGAGTGAAGTGTTAACCTGATCCCAGTATAAATGCTGTTACTTAGGACCGCCGACCTTTGCAACATCACTCTGATCCTTAAACCAACTATTAAAGTAAACTATTAGTGGATATACACTACGAGATACAGACCTGTCTATGTACACTGAGATAAACAGCTCTTGGGTCTATGTATACTTCGAAGTGACTATATCTGTGCATATACTCTGGGAGGGAGGGGGTTAATGACCCTTGCGGGTTTAGCGCTTAGTTTTGATCGTAGTAGCAATAATAATAATAATAACGCCGGGAGACATATCTATCTATCTCTGCGTATATAAAGAGCGAGATACTTATCTCTCTCTGTAAATATACTGCGTATACTCTGCGAGGTACACATCTCTCGGTGTAAATACACCGAAATACACACACACTGTGGGGTACACGCACACACTGTGGGGTACACGCACACACACTGTGGGGTACACGCACACACACTGTGGGGTACACGCACACACACTGTGGGGTACACGCACACACACTGTGGGGTACACGCACACACACTGTGGGGTACACGCACACACACTGTGGGTACACGCACACACACTGTGGGGCACCACGTTACACGCACACACACTGTGGGAGGTACACGCACACACACTGTGGGGTACACGCACACACACTGTGGGGTACACGCACACACACTGTGGGGTACACGCACACACAGGTGTACACCAGGGATGCTTTCAGATGCGTCGTGTCGGAGCGACTGAACATTCACTGAAGTGTCAGGCTGAAGGCATGTGTATAGTCAGTGGCAACACTGCTGCCTCTTGAAGGGAGGGCCATGCTGATGAAGGAGATTTTAATCCAAGAAATTGGAGCTACCCTCCAATTCCTCGGATCAAACCTCCTGTTTCCCAGGGGCTGTATGATCTCCAAAGGGTGTAGAGCGTCATCATTAGTGTAGTAATGGTAATTTGCGATTGTTTGTGCTGTATATATATATATATATATATATATATATATATATATATATATATATATATATAAAAAAAAAAATAAAAAAGGATGGGGTCCACCTCTGGTGTCAATTGTGGGACCCATTGCCTCGGAGAAGTGGATAAAAGACTTCAAGGAAGAATATTTAGATTTCTTTCTGAAGCTATTTGAATATTCCACTTCCCTACCACCCCATCTTTTTTTACAAACTTTATTTCAAGACAAAATACAATGGGGAGTAAAACAACATAGATAACAACTCAGAGCTACATGTCAAATACTTCGTCCAACTCCCCGGCAGTGGGCCGCGTGCCCAGAATACTGCAGGTATTTCCTCTGGATCGCAACACTGAGTCTCTGAAAGAGGAAGCTGGTCGCCCTGTGGTCCTTGGTTTCTATGATGAGTTTTCCACCCAGCTCCTTGAGAAACTTTAGAGCACACTTGCCCCATGCTCCATGGGTCTCCGACCCTATTGGGATGAAGTTATAGCAAGAGGGAAGGTCTTCATATTTGCGGGTCTTCTGGATCTCCCTGTGGCTGGCAGCTCCACCCCTTCGGCTAAGGAGTGTGGCAGGTAGGTGTCTGCCAATGTGGCAGCACAGGTGTAGTCCCAAGCAATCTGCTTACCATCCTTCCAGGGTAGCATGGTGGCTCCATCAGGACGCTTTGACTTCCATCAGACCTCTGCACTTGGGGTTCCCGTGAGCTGGGCAACGGGCTGTGGCGAGGCTTCTCTTTATGATGTCATTGACCTCCTCATGTCTAGCATACTTCCCTTCTGATGTGTGACACACTAGACCATGAAGTCCGAATTGATCAGCCGTCGCCCTGCCGCAAATATATATATATATATATATATATATATATATATATATATATATATATATATATATATATATACATATTATATATTCCTCTTTCAACAAACCGGCTGTATCCCACCGAGGTGGGGTGGCCCAAAAAGAAAAAAACAAAAGTTTCTCTTTTTAACATTAGTAATGCATACAAGAGAAGGGGTTACTAACCCCTTGCTCCCGGCACTTTAGTCGCCTTTACGACACGCATGGCATACGGAGGAAGAATTCTGTTCCATTTCCCCATGGAGATAAAAGGAAATAAAGAAGAACAAGAACTAGTAAGAAAATAGAAGAAAACCCAGAGGGTGTGTGTATATATGCTTGTACCTAAGTGTAAGTAGAAGTAACAAGACGTACCTGAAATCTTGCATGTTTATGAGACAGAAAAAAGACACCAGCAATCCTACCATCGTGTAAAACAATTACAGGCTTTCGTTTTACACTCACATGGCAGGATGGTAGTACCTTCCTGGGCGGTTGCTGTTTACCAACCTACTACCTAGGATATATATATATATATATATATATATATATATATATATATATATATATATATATATATATATATATAAAGACAATCACGAGGTGCTGTGGAAAGTTGTCATTTCCTCAGACTCTGGTTGTTGATATCATAAGATTACGTAATATGCTGGATCGTATTAGATTTTTTCATATAAAATTCTTTAATCGGCTTCTTACGCGGGTAAATATCTTACCAGTAAGCCGCTGCTTGTAAAACTAATATCCAATCATGTTTTTCATGGAGTTTATCAAGTCTGAGGGAAGCAACGGATGTAAGACCGTATATATATTAAAATATTTGCATAGATTAAAAAAAATTATGGTAATTTTTTTGTCATTTTACTGAGAGTAAAAATAGAATAGAGGTGATCGTATTTTAATGTATGTATGTTTTTTATATATATATATATATATATATATATATATATATATATATATATATATATATATATATAATATTATATATATATATATATATATATATATATATATATATATATATATATATATATATATATATATATATATATATATATATATTTGTTCCTGTTTTGTATGTGTTGATATTCATATTGTTATGCCTTGATTATTCTCGATTCCTCGCCGTATTCTGTTTCTCTCCTCTGAAGTTGTCTGTCTCTCCTATTTCTTCCTATTATTCCCTATTTGATGCAGTGGTTCGTGACATGGAACAGATGATATCAAATAGAAATTGAAAGTTATCTTTAATTTAGCTTCTGAATTGTCAAAGTAAGATCTTTAATCCTAGTTCAGCTCATTTCCAAATCCATCCCTGTTTAACACTGTGATTCCCCCTCCTTCCTTATCCCCAGAATGCTACTCATTACAGTAGGCTATCACTTGGGTACCTATTTACTACTAGGTGAACAAGTATAGCAAATATAAGAGACGGTATCCATATGTAATAAATGCTTGGAACAACTATGTATATATCCCTTTTCTGCATGGTGCGTATGGGGATTTTCCATCTTTATTTTTGGCCGTGGTTGACCCGTCAGCCAGTGGAAGGCCTCGCTTATATGATTTAACGTTGCACTGAGCAGGTCATTATACGACTAAGACAAGGGTCTAGAGAAACTCCATTTCTAGTCACGAACAAAATAGCACCAGCACTCTTCTGCCTTGGGCGGGACCGCCACCACTTGGGGGTCAACGCACCCTTCCTGCAACCGACCGACCCTCTTGTTTTCCCAGAGAATATATACAGAGATCTTCACCATGGGTTACCACTTTGTTGAGATTTAAGCTCATCCTTCCCTTCAAGATGGGATGCCTTGATGCTTGTGAAGGGCTCTTGATTCAAGGGATCTTAGCTACTCTCTGCTTCTTTCAGTCAAACCTGATTACCTCCCATTTCCCAAGCTCTGCACGCCCCAAGATGCGATATAAAAACGAGAAAGGTATTCCGTATTGCATAACTCCAGTTCCCTGTGTCTCAATGCACGCTATTGGAATAGTGCAGAGTGCGGCATAAGTTTGCAGTACAGTTAAATACTAACACTGAAAATTAAAAGCGATTCAGAAGAGATATTTATAAGGAAATTAATATCACAGTTGTTTCACTAACAATGGCAAATTAGGACTTTCCGCTAAGTAACACCGATTTTAAAGCTAAACTGAAGAAGCTTTCTCTTGTTATCTCAGTGAGACTAACATCCTGAACTTAGGGAAGTCTGTCCTCATTAGATTTAAAAATACCCTAATTTTTTTTTCCAGATTTTCCACACTCAAAAAATAATCAAATATTTCTTCTTTTGAAAATCCAATTTAATAAAATTGCCTTAAAAATAGCACATTGGCTCCCACACAGCCTAAAATCAATACAACAATACTTCCAATTAAGAGCTATTACATGGGAGACAATGTATTTAATAAAACTGGCAAAATGAAATTTCCGCAGCTCGAAGTCAACGGCAAGCTTTCATTTAATATAGCTCACCAACGGTGAAAGTTTGAAACCGATCAGGAAAGGCATTCTCCAGTAATTGATTTGATCCCAACCATTCCAGGCTTTTTCAACATCCTCAGTACAATTTCTAATCTACACCTACTCAGGCTAAACTAACGGTTTTTCATCCTTACCGAATGCGTCGTTAGTAATATTCTTAAAACCAAACAAGAAGCATTCTTCAGTTATCGAATACAAATGAATATCACTGTGTGATATATTATATATATATATATATATATATATATATATATATATATATATATATATATATATATATATATATATATATATATATATATATATATATATATATAGTTACACGATCCAATACCAGCATGAAGCTTGGGTTCAGGAAACCACAACAACTGAAGCAGATAAGTCACTGTCTAGTTATGGCACAGATTCCCACGATTCCGAGTTTTTTTTAATTATTTTATTATTACATCAACAAGTTTGTCAGCAAACAAACGAAACTTAACAGGCACCATCCTGGCACTAAGATGCATCAGTCATTAAAGATTAAAGCTGTTCAGTAGAGATAGACTGAAATTTATTCAACGTAATCTAACGGGAATAAAAATTCCACACTGACACATAAAATGAACAGATCTGCGACTGTACATTTGAATTTAACTCCCAACTATTGTCGAATTGGGAGGCCCCTTTTCCTGAACGTTTAAAGCTCCGCCACTGAGGATTTTGGAAGTTATCTCAGCCATTCCAGAATGCTGGGAATGGGTCTTACAGGTCTGGTCATAGTGTACTTGAACACGCCAATTATTCCAAGAATCTGGTCCTTGTTACCGTACACTAGCTCTGAAAAATTTGAAGCTGATTCTATGAAGCGTTCTCGAGTTACGAGCGAAACAAAAGCGAAAGTCAGAGGAAGGCAAAAAAAAAAAAAAAATCTTAAATGCCCCCCTTCAGGAATACCAATAAAGCCCAGTAGCTGGGTTATTACGGCTGTAGTTCACCTATACACTAACATAAAAAATGCTTTGGTATTTATAAACATAAATAAAACTCTCGGGCTGGCAGACAACAATGCACTGTACTGCATCACCAATGTATTTCATAAAACAATATCTATAGTTTACCAATGCTGTGTTATACTGCATTTATACAGCAAAATTACATTAAATCAGTGTTACATTAACAACAATATCAGACGTGGTACACTGCTCGAATAATATACGTTTTCTTAATGCTAAAAAAAAAGGTGAGGATATATTGTGGAATTGGTAACAGTGTGTACCCAGAGAACTTTTCTTCAGTGGTAATAATATCTGAGGAAATTTTGTTCTACTTGGCAACTGTTATGTCAATCTTTCATACATAGAGTGAAGTGTACGCTAAAGTGGTTCACTTACACGGTGCACAAAGACGCTTATAGAGGCAGTGTACACGCTCAAAAAAAGGCGGAGTGCGTACATATACAAAGATGGAGTGTACACCCAGAGACGCTCATTGAGGCCGCGTACACCAACGACAATCAAAGAGACAGAGTATACACGATGACGCATTTACAGGCAGTGTACACACAAGACACATCCAGCTGTTTTACATATTAATACATCCAACAGTTTAACGGCTACAGTAGATCCATCAGTTTAGCAGTTATACAGTGAACTTAATAATAAAGTGCAAGATTATCCTCTTACATCTACATGAAAATTTTTTGAAACAAAGATTGTCTCATCTGAAGCTTCCTTAAACAACCCAAAATGCCCTGCATACTAGGGGCTTTTGGCATGTACACCTCATGTAATCTCAATAACCAAATGTAATTCTTTGTATCATGTCCAAATAAAAATAATATTATTATATTATAAAGAAAGACAGGTTAAACCAATGCAAAAAAAAAAAAAGTGAGAATTTTGAAATCCCGTCAATATTCATGTGTTTTAAATCTAATTCAAGTCAAGATGTCCAAACGCATTAAACATTATGATAATTAGTCAGGCATAAATGAGAGGTTATGGTATTCTGGAGCTTAGAGACGAGACCTGGCTCACCGGGTCCCTGCAGGTAACAAACTTGCTGATGGAGCGACGAGGGAGAACCAGACCTCTTAACTGGATACCTTCACACAGTGACTTTGTTGATGCTGGACTACCGCTGGTACACCAGCAGCCTCGTTTATTGTCCCTTACCGTTTGTTGGGGGACAATGAGAGTTAGTTACAGAGGGGCGATGATAAACAAGAGCTCTTGTTCAATGGCATCTTATCAACTCGTTGGTAAGTTGCCAGAGGGCCAGTTTATTGCCTCTTGCAGCTTGCGAACTCGTTGATGATGATGCGACGTTGGTATTCTACATAAGAGAAGAGGGAAATGACCCACACAAAATCAATGATATACCCGAAATAAATGCTGCTCTTGTTGAACACAAGGTCGAGGGTCCGAGGAGTGGGAGCTGCAGGTACCATCCAGGATGTAGTGGGCTTCATGAACGCTTTGCCAAGTTTCCTATACAAAGATCCTTCCGAAGCGCCTCCGTCAGGAGCAAAAGGAGAGTAAGGAGAATAGGTTTTCTCCTTCAGGTTGAGAGTTTCCACAGCCTTCAAGGTACTGCTGAAGGACTGGTGGCCTTTACCCTTCATTTTGGCTCTAGCCTCTAACTGGTTCCTGCCGAAGATCACCCGAGAATCTTGAGCCACGCACTGTCTCTCATCCTGCTGCTGCTGCTGGCGCGCTACATAGGCTTGCATTTGGTAGAGGAAAGAGTGGTGGAGAAACACCATGAAGAGGCGGATGATGGAGAAGAAAAAGAAGATGTCGATAAACTTGGGAGAGGCTGAGGCTGGGGCGGTACCCACCACTTGGGAGAAGAGCGTAGCCATGACGATGATGCAGGAGAGCGTCACCATGATGCGGTCGCTGGAAAAAGAACAGACACCCACATATACCTTGGTATACGAAAAAGTCATATGCACACAAACACATATACCTACATACACTGAGATTCGATCCCTGCAACAACAAATAGGCGAGTACATAAGCCCCTCTACACACTTACATGTACCTACATAGTTGAACGTCACATGAACACACACACTAATATATATATATATATATTTTTTTTTTTTTTTTTTTCAACAAGTCGGCCGTCTCCCACCGAGGCAGGGTGACCCAAAAAAGAAAGAAAATCCCCAAAAAGAAAAAACTTTCATCATCATTCAACACTTTCACCACACTCATACATAATCACTGTCTTTGCAGAGGAGCTCAGATACGACAGCTGAGAAAAGTCCCTCCCAGCTGTCACTATCTCAGACCCCTCCTTTAAAGTGCAGGCATTGTACTTCCCATTTCCAGGACTCAAGTCCAACTAAATCAATTAACTGGTTTCCCTGAATCCCTTCACACAATGTTACCCTGCTCACACTCCAACAGATCGTCATGTCCCAAAACCATTCGTCTCCATTCACTCCTATCTAACACGCTCACACATGCTTGCTGGAAGTCCAAGCCCTTGCCCACAAAACCTCCTTTACCCTTCCCTCCAACCTTTTCTAGGACGACCCCTACCCCGCCTTCCTTCCCTACAGATTTATACGCTCTCCAAGTCATTCTACTTGATCCATTCTCTCTAAATGACCAAACCACCTCAACAACCCTCTTCAGCCCTCTGACAAATACTTTTAGTAACTCCACACCTTCTCCTAATTTCCACATTCCGAATTTTCTGCATAATATTTCACCACACATTGCCCTTAGACGGGACATCTCCACTGCCTCCAGCCTCCTCCTCACTGCAGCATTTGCAACCCATGCTTCACACCCATATAAGAGTGTTGGTACCACTATACTTTCGTACATTCCCTTCTTTGCCTCCATGGATAACGTTTTTGTCTCCACAGATACCTCAATGCACCACTCACCTTTTTCCTTCATCAATTCTATGGTTAACCTCATCCTTCATAAACCCATCCGCTGACACATCAACTCCCAAATATCTGAAAACATTTACTTCTTCCATAATCCCTCTCTCCAATGTGATATCCAATTTTTCTTTATTTAAATCGTTTGATACCCTCATCACCTTACTCTTATCTATGTTCACTTTTAACTTTCTACCTTTACACACTCTCCCAAACTCGTCCACTAACCTTTGCAACTTTTCTTTAGAATCTCCCATAAGCACAGTATCATCAGCAAAAAGTAACTGTGTCAACTCCCATTTTGCATTTAATTCTCCATAATTTAATCCCACCCTCTCCCCAACACCCTAGCATTTACTTCTTTACAACCCCATCTATAAATATATTAAACAACCATGGTGACATTACACAACCCTGTCTAAGACCTACTTTTACCGGGAAGTAATCTCCCTCTCCTACACACCCTAACCTGAGCCTCACTATCTCATAAAAACTCTTTACAGCCTTCAGTAACTTATACCTATTCCATACACTTGCAACATTTGCCACATTGCTCCCTATCCACTCTATCATATGCCTTTTCTAAATCCATAAATGCAATGAAAACTTCTCTACCTTATCTAAATACTGTTCACATATATGCTTCACTGTAAACACTTGATCTACACATCCCTACCCACTCTAAAGCCTCCTTGCTCATCTGCAATCCTACTCTCTGTCTTACCTCTAATTCTTTCAATAATAACCCTGCCATACACTTTACCTGGTATACTCAGTAAACTTATTCCCCTATAATTTTACACTCTCTTTATCCCCTTCCCTTTATATAAAGGAACTATACATGCTCGCTGCCAATCCCTAGGTACCTTCCCTCTTTCATACATTTATTAAACAAAATACCAACCACTCTAGCACTATATCCCCCTGCTTTTAACATTTCTGTCATGATTCCGTCAATTCCAGCTGCTTTACCCCTTTCATTCTACGTAATGCCTCACGCACCTCCCCACACTCACATCCTGCTCTTCTTCACTCCTAAACGATGTTGTCCCTCCCTGGCCAGTACATGAAATTATCGCCTCCTCTTTTCATCGACATTTAAAAGTTCCTCAAAATATTCCCGCCATCTACCCAATACCTCCAGCTCCCCATCTACTAACTCCCCTACTCTGTTTTTAACTGACAAATCCATTCGTTCCCTAGGCTTTCTTACCTTGTTTATCTCACTCCAAAATTTTTCTTGTTTTCAGCAAAATTTCTTGACAGAGCCTCTCCGTTCTTTCATCCGCTCTTCTTTTGCACTCTCTCACCACTCTCTTCACCTTTCTTTACTCTCCATATACTCTGCTCTTCTACTAACACTTGTTTTGTAAAACCTCTCATAAGCTACCTTTTCTCTTTATCACACCCTTTACTTCTTCATTCCACCACTCACTCCTCTTTCCTCCTGCACCCACCCTCCTATAACCACAAACTTCTGCCCCACATTCTAATACTGCATTTTAAACTATCCCAACTCTCTTCAACCCCCACTACTCCTACTTGCACTAGCCCACCTTTCTGCCAATAGTTGCTTATATCTCACCCTAACTTCCTCCTCCCTTAGTTTATACACTTTTACCTCTCTTACTTGCTGTTGCCATTTTCTTTTGTCCCATCTACCTTTTACTCTAACTGTAGCTACAACCAAATAATGATCTGATATATCCGTTGCCCTCTATAAACATGTACATCCTGAAGCCTACTCATCAACCTTTTATCCACCAATACATAATCCAACAAACTACTTTCCTTACGTGCTATATCATACCTTGTATATTTATTTATCCTCTTTTTCATAAAATATGTATTACTTATTACCAAACCTCTTTCTACACATAGCTCAATTAATGGCTCCCATTTACATTTACCCTGGCACCCCAAATTTACCTACTACTCCATCCACACCATTTTTACCCACTTTAGCATTAAGATCCCCAACCACAATTACTCTCTCACTTGGTTCAAAACTCCCACACACTCACTCAACATTTCCCAAAATCTCTCTCTCCTCTACACTTCTCTCTTCTCCAGGTGCATAAACACTTACTATAACCCACTTTTCACATCCAACCTTTATTTTACTCCACATAATCCTTGAATTTATACATTTATATTCCTTCTTTACCTGCCATAACTGATTATTCAACATTATTGCCACTCCTTCTTTAGCTCTAACTCTATTTGAAACCCCTGATCTAATCCCATTTATTTCTCCCCACTGAAACTCTCCTACCCCCTTCAGCTTTGTCTCACTTAAAGCCAAGACATCCAGCTTCTTTTCATTCATAACATCTACAATCATCTCTTTCTTATCATTCGCACAACATCCACGCACATTCAAACATCCCACTTTGACGATTTTCTTCTTCTTCTTTTAGTAAGCTATACAGGAAAAGGGGTTACTACCCCATTGTTCCTGGCATTTTAGTTGACTTTTACAACACGCATGGCTTACGGAGGAAAGGTTCTTATTCCACTTCCCCATGGATATGAAAGGGAAAAGCAATAAGAACAAGAACTATTAAGATAAAATCAAAGAAAACTCAGATGAGTGTGTATACAATAAACGTGTACATGTTTGCGTAGTGTGACCTAAGTGTAAGTAGAAGTAGCAAGACGTACCTGAAATCTTGCATGTTTATGAGACAGAAAAAGACACCAGCAACCCTACCATCATGTAAAAAAGTTTCAGGTTTCTGTTTCACAGTCACCTGGCAGGATGGTAGTACTCTCCTGAGTGGTTGCTGTCTACCAACCTACTACCTATTATATATATATATATATATATATATATATATATATATATATATATATATATATATATATATATATATATATATATATATATATATATATATATAAATGTTTTCAGATATTTGGGAGTTGATGTGTCAGCGGATGGGTTTATGAAGGATGAGGTTAACCATAGAATTGATGAAGGAAAAAAAGGTGAGTGGTGTGTTGAGGTATCTGTGGAGACAAAAACGTTATCCATGGAGGCAAAGAAGGGAATGTACGAAAGTATAGTGGTACCAACACTCTTATATGGGTGTGAAGCATGGGTTGTAAATGCTGCAGCGAGGAGGAGGCTGGAGGCAGTGGAGATGTCCTGTCTAAGGGCAATGTGTGGTGTAAATATTATGCAGAAAATTCGGAATGTGGAAATTAGGAGAAGGTGTGGAGTTACTAAAAGTATTTGTCAGAGGGCTGAAGAGGGTTGTTGAGGTGGTTTGGTCATTTAGAGAGAATGGATCAAAGTAGAATGACTTGGAGAGCGTATAAATCTGTAGGGAAGGAAGGCGGGGTAGGGGTCGTCCTAGAAAAGGTTGGAGGAAGGGGTAAAGGAGGTTTTGTGGGCGAGGGGCTTGGACTTTCAGCAAGCATGTGTGAGCGTGTTAGATAGGAGTGAATGGAGACGAATGGTTTTTGGGACATGACGATCTGTTGGAGTGTGAGCAGGGTAACATTTTGTGAAGGGATTCAGGGAAACCAGTTAATTGATTTAGTTGGACTTGAGTCCTGGAAATGGGAAGTACAATGCCTGCACTTTAAAGGAGGGGTCTGAGATAGTGACAGCTGGGAGGGACTTTTCTCAGCTGTCGTATCTGAGCTCCTCTGCAAAGACAGTGATTATGTATGAGTGTGGTGAAAGTGTTGAATGATGATGAAAGTTTTTTCTTTTTGGGGATTTTCTTTCTTTTTGGGTCACCCTGCCTTGGTGGGAGACGGCCGACTTGTTGAAAAAAAAAAAAAAAAATATATATATATTATACCAACATACACAAACTCAACAAATAAGTATATATATATAGTGGAATAGAATTCTTCCTCCGTAAGTCATGCGTGTCGTAAGAGGCGACTAAAATGCCGGGAGCAAGGGGTTAGTAACCCCTTCTCCTGTATATGTTACTAAATGTAAAAGGAGAAACTTTCGTTTTTCCTTTTGGGCCACCCTGCCTCGGTGGGAAACGGCCGATGTGTTGAAAGAAGAAAGAAATATATATATATATATATATATATATATATATATATATATACTGACAGAGAGCGTGTATTGTTCCTTTGTATAAAGGCAAAGGGGACAAAAGAGAGTGCAAAAATTATAGGGGAATAAGTCTGTTGAGTATACCAGGTAAAGTGTATGGTAGAGTTATTATTGAAAGAATTAAGAGTAAGACAAAGAGCAGGATAGCAGGTGAACAAGGGGGATTTAGGAAAGGTAGGGGGTGTGTAGACCAAGTGTTTACAGTGAAACATATAGGTGAACAGTATTTAGATAAGGGTAAAGAGGTTTTTGTGGCATTTATGGATTTGGAAAAGGCGTATGATAGTATGGATAGGGGGCAATGTGGCAGATGTTGCAGGTGTATGGAATAGGAGGTAGATTACTGAAAGCAGTGAAGAGCTTTTATGAGGATAGTGAGGCTCAGGTTAGAGTGTGTAGGAGAGAGGGAGATTATTTCCCAGTAAAAGTGGGCCTTAGACAAGGATGTGTGATGTCACCATGGTTGTTCAAAAATATTTATAGATGGGGTTGTAAGAGAAGTGAATGCGAGGGTCTTGGCAAGATGTATGGGGTTAAAAGACAAAGAATCAAATACAAAGTGGGAGTTGTCACAGTTGCTTTTTGCTGATGACACTGTGCTTTTGGGAGATCCTGAAGAGAAGTTGCAGATGTTGGTGGATGAATTTGGTTGGGTATGTAAAAGAAGAAAATTGAAAGTGAATATAGGAATGAGTAAGGTGATGAAGATAACAAAAAGATTAGGTGACGAAAGATTGGATATCAGATTGAAGGGAGAGAGTATGGAGGAGGTTAATGTATTCAGATATTTGGAAGTGGACATGTCAGCAGATGGGTCTATGAAGGATGAGGTGAATCATAGAATTGATGAGGGAAAAAGGGTGAGTGGAGCACTTTGGAGTCTGTGGAGACAAAGAACTTTGTCCATGGAAGTAAAGAAGGGAATGTATGAGAGTATAGTTATACCAACACTCTTATATGGGTGTGAAGCATGGGTGATGAATGTTGCAACGAGGAGAAGGCTGGAGGCAGTGGAGATGTCATGTCTGAGGTCAATGTGTGGTGTGAATATAATGCAGAGAATTCGGAGTTTGGAAATTAGGAGGAGGTGCGGGATTACCAAAACTATTATCCAGAGAGCTGAGGAGGGGTTGTTGAGGTAGTTCGGACATATAGAGAGAATGGAACGAGACAGAATAACTTCGAGAGTGTATAAATCTGTAGTGGAGGGAAGGCGGGGTAGGGGTCGGCCTAGGAAAGGTTGGAGGAGGGGTAAAGGAAGTTTTGTGTGCGAGGGCTTGGACTTCCAGCAAGCATGTGTGAGCGTATTTGATAGGAGTGAATGGAGACAAATGGTTTTAATACTTGACGTGCTGTTGGAGTGTGAGCAAAGTAACATTTATGAAGGGATTCAGGGAAATCGGCAGGCCGGACTTGAGTCCTGGAGATGGGAAGTACAGTGTCTGCACTCTGAAGGAGGGTGTTAATGTTGCAGTTTTATAACTGTAGTGTAAAGCACCCCTCTGGCAAGACAGTGATGGAGTGAAGGATGATGAAAGTTTTTCTTTTCGCACACCTGCCTTGGTTGGAATCAGCCGATTTGTTAATATATATATATATATATATATATATATATATATATATATATATATATATATATATATATATATATATATATATCTTTCAACGTCGGCCGTTTCCCACCGAGGCAGGGTGGCTCAAGATAAAACGAAAGTTCTCCTTTTACATTCAGTAATATATACAGGAGAAGGGTTACTAGCCCCTTGCTCCCGGCATTTAGTCGCCTCTTACGACACGCATGGCTTACGGAGGAAGAATTCTATTCCACTTCCCTATGGAGATAAGAAATAAGAACAAGAACTAGTAAGAAATTAGAAGAAAACCCAGAGGGGTGTGTATTTATATGCTTGTACATGAATGTAGTGTGATCTAAGTGTAAGTAGAAGTAGCAAGATGTACCTGAAATCTTGCATGTTTATGAGACAGAAAATAGACACCAGCAATCCTACCATCATGTAAAACCAATACAGGCTTTCGTTTTACACTCACTTGGCAGGACGTAGTACCTCCCTGGGCAGGCTGCTGTCTACCAACCAACTACCTAGAATATATATATATATATATATATATATAGTATATATATATATATATATATATATATATATATATATATATATATATATATATATATATATATATATATATATATATATATACTATATATATATATATATATATATATATATATATATATATATATATATATATATATATATAGGATGGGGTCCACCTCTGGTACAAATTGTGGACCCATAGCCTCGGAGAAGTGGATAAAAGGCTTCAAGGAAGAATATTTGGATTTCTTCCTGATGCCATTTGAATATTCCACTTCTCCTACCACCCATCTTTTAATTTTTTTTTTTACCAATAGGTATGTTTTATTACATAATATGGTACAAAAGATTTGAGAGATACATTGTTGATATAAAGATGGCATATACAGTACACGAGGTGAGAGATACATGTCTAGTACATATTGTTACATGTTTGTCACTGATTATAATGCGAAAATCTCATCCAGCTCTTCCGAGCTGGGCGCGTGCCCAAAATACAGCATGCATTACCCCTCTGAACAGCAGCGCTGAGTCGCTGGAACAGAAAACTAGCTGCCCTGGGATCCCTAGTTACCCTGTTGAGTCTTTTGCCCAGCTCCTTGAGGAACTTAGATGCACTCTTTCCCCATGAGCCAAGGGTCTCTGAGCCTATGGGAACAAACATATAATGATGGGCAAGTTCTCCATATTTTCTCGACTTCTGGGACTCCCTGAAGGTGGCAGCAGCCCTCCTTCCTCCCTGGTGTACTGGAGATAGGTATCAGCCAAGGTAGATGCACATGTGTAGTCCCACACCACCTGCTTGCCGTCTGTCCAGGCTTGAAGGGTGATACCATCTGGACGCTTTTGGTTGCCATCAGATCTGCATAGTTGGGGTGGTTCCCTTACTGCTGGGCATCCGGCTGTTGTGAGGCTCCTCTTGATAATGTTATTAACCTCTTCATGTCTTGCAATCTTTCCTCGGATTTACGACACACAAGACCATGGTACCCGAATCGGTCTGCTGCTTCACTGCCACAAATACACCTGTGTTCGGCGAGAATAGGGGCGGCAAGTCGAAGGGCAACACTAATGCGGATGGTCTGTGGGTCGAGGCGTGTGCCAAGGCTGGAGTTGGGAACAGCCAAAAGAAAGTCCCCTGCATGAGGAGCTCTCACTGCAAGTAGGCGGGCTCTATCCTTCCCTGACACACTCTGAAGCATTGCTGAGGCTATATTATCTACTATTGGGCCATCCCAGTGCGACTGTTTGTAGTTGTTGGGGGGAGCAGGCCTGGTTTCAGAGCCTGTTAGGTTATCCCAGATCCTGGCTCCATCAACGAACTTATATATATATATATATATATGCAAAACAACCACGGGGGGAGTAGAATGATAGCTTTAGGGCTTTCGTGTTGCAATCAACACATCATCAGGATCTTGCAAAATTGCAGAAAAGAGGAGGATGTCCAAGAAAGTACGTTCCCGGAGGACCGTCTTCACTGGAGTGAGTGAGTGAGGGAGGGAGAGAGGAGGGTACCGGAAGTGCCACCAGGCACAAGAATGTCTGGGGGCACTAGAAAAATCCCACAAGCATTGATATTGTAATAGCCTGAACAAAATTAACGTGGCAATAATAATAAAAAAAATCGATCATATTCCGCTATGACATCAATAACTTTACACACATAAATATATTGTGAGTGATATAGAAGTCTCTGGCAATTATAGGGTAGCCTTCCAAGGGACAACGTGTCCATTTAAATTGACGAGAAAACGGTAATATTTTGGCCGGGTCACCAAATGGAGAAGACCCGGGCCGGACATACCGGCGAACCTACAAGAAGAAGAAGAAGGTAATATTTAGAGGGGAGACTTGTAAACGTTATGTAAAGGAAACGGGGCTCATTAAAATAAACTCATTTAAAGGGGCAGGCATCTGTAATAACAAGAAGCCACAGATATTCAACCCACATAAGTATGAGGCAAACTCTGGTTCAACCTTCAGAAACTGCAGGAAAAATAGGCCCTAATTCCTCGGTGTGACACTACATTTAAGACAGCCTAATGCATTCATATAAGAGCCCAATTATAGACTGTGTACTATTGCCTCTACTAAAAACGCATATAATTTGAACAGCCCATCACTGATATTGTATAAAGACTGCCTATCATGCTTAATAATTGCCGATTCTACAATATTCCTTTCAAGCCAAGAGGAACAAGGGAAGATGACTCTTGCCTCTCCAGTTTGCCGGGTTATTACAAGCTCTAATATGGTTGAAAATCGTGTTCGACTCCTGTGCTATACGTATCGAATAACGGTGCTGGGACATTCTCACCTCCAATGATTTTCCAGTTTGTCCCAAATAGGAGAGACTGGAACCATTGCAACCAACTCTGTAGACACAATCAACACGTTGTTGGGGTGAATTCTTTTTCAGGATGCTTCTAACAGTCCGTGAATTTTTAAATACTACTTGTATATTAAATCTTCTAAGAGCATTCGGCAGGATAGATAAATTCTCGTTATATGGGAGGACCAGCACATTCTTGGTCTGAGGTGTTATCCTAGGTTCTGTTCTATAATAAGTTTTCTTAGCTGCCAGCAAGGCAGATTCCATCAACACCTTAGGATACCGCAGTTTCGTGCCAATGTCAAATATTTTCCTAATTTCTTCATCTAGAAACTCCGGACTGCACACTCTATAGGCTCTCAAAAACATAATAAGAAATACACTCCTTTGGTTGTTTTGCATCCTGTATCGCTTGGTTTACGATATATATATATATATATATATATATATATATATATATATATATATATATATATATATATATATATATATACATATATGTGTGTGTGTGTGTATCGTTCTGAATAGGTAAAACTGGTCAATTAGCAAGAACTCATTTAAAATTAAGAACCTTCTAAAATTTTCTCTTATACGTTTTAAGATACATTTTTTTATTTATGTTAATGTAAAAATTAAAAATTTTGTACCAAAAGAACCTTAAAAAACTTACTTAACCTTATTATAACAAGCGCAATTTAATTTATCCTAGTCCAACTAAATATATTTTAGATAAGTTTACACAAATTTAATAATAAAGAAACACATTGAAATATATTTTTTCGTTAGGTTCAGAATAAGTTTTGCGAAATTATTGCATGCACAAATTTTCGCTTGCCATATTCGGCAAGAAGAGCGTTGCTATTTAAGCCAAAATCGCAAGTTTTACCCATTCGGCAAAGCTCACTTGAAGTAAAGAGAGCTCACATGAAGTACAGAAAACTCACCTGACGTAAACAAAGCTCACCTGAAGTTGTACTTATCAAAATAGAAGGTGAAGTATCCGATAATGTTGAGTATGCAACAAGGAGCGAAGGTGGTGAACAGGTAGGCTCCGTATCGACGCTCGAACAGCACCTGTAGGGGAATTGTAGGGGAGTGACTGTTGGAGTGTTGCTGTGGAGTGACTGTTGGAGTGTTGTAGTGGAGAGACTGTTGGAGTGTTGTAGTGGAGAGACTGTAGAAGTGTTGCAGTGGAGTGACTGTAGGAGTGTTGTAGTGGAGTGACTGTTGGAGTGTTGTAGTGGAGTGACTGTTGGAGTGTTGTAGTGAAGAGACTGTAGAAGTGTTGCAGTGGAGTGACTGTTGGAGTGTTGTAGTGAAGAGACTGTAGAAGTGTTGCAGTGGAGTGACTGTTGGAGCGTTGTAGTGGAGTGACTGTTGGAGTGTTGTAGTGAAGAGACTGTAGAAGTGTTGCAGTGGAGTGACTGTAGAAGTGTTGTAGTGGAGTGACTGTAGAAGTGTTGCAGTGGAGTGACTGTAGAAGTGTTGCAGTGGAGTGACTGTAGAAGTGTTGTAGTGGAGTGACTGTAGGAGAAATATATATATATATATATATATATATATATATATATATATATATATATATATATATAAATCGCAGACAGGCGATGTTAAGAATGCAAGACAAGCCCCGGGTATGCGTTGTAGTGGAGGGAGAGTGATTGGAGAGATGAGTTTGAAAAAAAGCCATCTTCGACATCTTTTATTCCCTGAAGTTTAGACAGAAGCCGCACTAATTCCTCCCAAAGCTGTGCAGAATTTGCAGCAATTTGGGTATTTGTTTACTCGCGTACAGAACGCACTCACACACACACACACACACACACACACACTCAAACACACACACACACACACACACACACACACACACTCACACACACACACACACACACACACACACTACTCTCTCTCTCTCACCCGAAAGTTGATTGCGGTTGCAAGATCGTGCTCGTCAAGTTGATACTTGAAGCACATCTCTGAAGCGATGAACAGCGGTAGTGACAGCTTCCTCGACACAACCTCGATGTTCTGGGAGAGAAAAACAATGGTAATGAAGAAGGAAGTGGGAAGGAAAGAGGAGGTGCTGGGAGGGAAATATGACATTTTAAGGAGGCAAGAAGTGGGACGGAAGGAGGACGCGAAATGGGAATTAGAGGTAGAAGTAGGAAAATAGAGCAACTAAAAGGAGGAGGAGGAACAGGACAGAGTTTAGAGAGGAGGAAAAGGGAACGAAAATATACCTATGGTGATATAGAGAACCTCTCAAACACTTCTATAAATTCCCGAAGAACATCACATTCAAAGTCCCTTCCTTGGATAAAAAAGAATAACGTCTGGGACCTACATAATTGTTCAGTGGTTATAACATTCAGGCTGATGGCTGAATGGCCTTAATCTTAGAACAACATGCAAAGTCAAATAAGTGGCCTTTACATGAGAGCTGAAGTACGCCATGAACGCTGAGGTTTGAAGGAGAGAGATGTTGATGTGGCACTGATGGACGTCAAAGGGATAGAGGTCCAAGTGGAAGTTACACTCAAACGATACAGCAAAGCTCTCCTGCAGCTCCAGGAAGGCGTTACTCCCCGCCGTATACATGTAGCCTGTCGGAGGTGAAGCCTGGGTGATTCATGAAGCCTTGGGTAGCTCAGGCTGATTAGGATTATGTACAATCACCGTCAAACTCACCTGATGTCTACTTGTAAACATTTCCATAATTATAATTTAAAATTTAGGGGACAGTGATAAATTCGTAGTGGCTGTACATCGAATGGAGGAATAGAATAGGTACTAAGAACTCCTTGTAAATCCAATAATCACTGCAGCAGTGATTCACTGCTGTGAAGATCTGCGTCCCGAGTGTACATACATATGGTTCACATTACACCTTACCCTGTAGTTCTTTGAACATTACCATAGCCAGCTCATATCAAAGCACCATTACCACGATAACCTATAACCAAGTAACTTTATCTTAAATCAAACAAAACAACAAAATCGCAGAAACGGGGAAATTTGATTCTGTATCACTCAAAAAATATACTGATTTTTTTTACACTGAATCACTAACAAGCAATAAAAAAAATGGAAACGATGTAGTATTTCACAAGCGAGGCTACTAAGCCAGACATCCATTACTTCTGTCTCAGTATCCATAACCCGCATCTCTCACCCTCATATCCATCCACAATGTCGACGTCTCCCGTGCCATTGGCGTGGGCAGTGAGGCTGGTGAAGACATTGACCTTCGCATCGTAAGCCTTCACGTCCTCGAAGACGGAATTATCGAGCACGTATCGAGGCGTCCAGAGACCCTCACTGGGAATGACGTTGTCAGCAGGCTTCGAACTCAGCTGAAGGAGGTTCACGCGGCTGTCTTGCCACCGGGTTCTCAGCTGATAATATATAAAGGTGTGTGTGTACCTTGAGTAAGGACTGGGTATATACACAGACAGATTTAGTATCTATCATGGTATATACACAAAGAGGTGTGAATCTTAGTTTATTTACATCTCAATGTATATACATCGAAAGGTGTACATTTGTTTATATGCACCGTATATATATATATATATATATATATATATATATATATATATATATATATATATATATATATTAAGCTGATTGTTGGACCTGTACCCCAAGAACAATAAATTTCGAAAAATAGAAAGGAAAATGTAAATTGTCAGTATATTCACTTAGAGACATTGAAAACTCGTTTAATATAAAATAAGAGATATACTTTTTTCTTTCTATTTTACGAAATTTATTGTTCTTGGTGTACAGGTCAAACAATCAGCTTAATAAATCAGTTATAGTTGACAGGACATAAACCTAAGTAGGTTAGGAAGAAGAGAAGCCAATTTTTTAATATAAGGAATGAAATAAGCAAATTAATGTACAATATAAGAAGCAAGGAACTATATATATGCTCAGTATAAGGACGCTAAAAAGCATATAGGTGCTCAGTATAAGGAAGCTGAGAAGTATGGAGGTGCTCAGTATAAGGAAGCTGGGGAGCATACAGGTGCTCAAAGTAAGGGAGCAGGGACACAGATAGGTTCTCAGAGTAACTAATATAGTTTCTTAAGAGGAAGGAAGAAGACCGCCTCCACCACCTACCTTAAGCCACACCTTCATCAAACTGTTGTCTACATCAACATCCATGATCCTGAAGAGAGTGGCAGTGAGAGTGAGGGGTGTGTGGAGGGCGTGCGGCCGGTAGCTGTGGTACGACCCTGACAGCGGCTGTAGGTACGAGCAGATCTCGTCAGAGTCGTCGCCGCAGTCGTCCAGTCCGTCGCAGCGTCGCTCCAGCGGCAGGCACGTCCCGTTGTCGCATGTGAACTTATCCTGATTATCCACGATATATATAGAGATAGATGGATAGATAGATAGATCTTTCGGCCTAAACCTGTTTTAGGAGCTAAAAATATGAGAGGTTTTACAGGAAGTTTTTGGTAGAAAATAACTCATAAATAAGGTAATTACATGTTAGCATAAACAATGCTGTGACTTCGTGCCTGGTTTTCATTCCCGATTACCTTTAATATGTGAATTACTAGCACAGACGAGCCTAAACCTGGAACCACAACTAAAGATTCCTGATGCACGCACCGGGGAGCAGGAGGTGAGCACCATGGTGGTGATGGTGGTGTTGTCGTTGTGGTACCTCCAGCGGTACCTACCGACGGGTTGGGTGCGGTTGGCCTTGGTCGTGGTGGTGGCCTCCTTGTTGTGGTGTGCGTCGAGCAGAGTGAGGGAGTAAGGGATGAACTGACCCCCGGTGACCAGGATCTGACGCCCGCTCAGGGAGAAGAAGGAAGGACTCGTGCCCAGAGGAACCATGTAGAAAATGTTTTCATATAAATCGGCCCCGTTACTTCGTAGCTCCAGCGATGCATTCCACAGTACCTGAGGAGGCACTGGGCATTTGTAAATGTACCCATCGTGGTAACATTATTGATCTGCCTGAAATGCTAGTGTTAGTGGCTTTCTTTTGTTTTTATCAATAATTTATTATATGCGAACTACATTTTGTATACAGCAGAAATAAATGAAGTTTTCTGTTTTTTTATTTTTATTTTGTTTGATCAAAACTGACTGAATATCCTCCCGACCAAACCCATTTCCTAGATGGCGAATGACCCCTAGGGGTTTAACACTTTCTCAAGAATATAATAATAATCATCCTTGGAACAGAAAAATCTTAACAGCTATAAATATGTACTTTCTTAGATCTTTTAAGAGGAGCGTGTATAGCTGTTACCCCAGACGGATGCTACCCACATGTATACTTATTGATTTCACCCTTTTTCATGTTCTCTCTCTCTCTCTCTACACGTATACTGCAAATCCCACCTGGCAGGCGACATAAAACACGAAGGCACTGCATTCTATCTCAATTTCTACGGGCAGGTCAAAGGCCTTCTTGTAGAGTACAGACATACACTTCTTGCCCTCACTCCAAGTGAACAAATAAAGCGTCATTTGTGGATCCTTCTGCAGCACCTGCAACAGAAACTGTCATGAATGGGAGCAAGCTGCAAGTTTTGAAATAAGATTTATTGTCGCCTATAATTCCCTTTATCAAACAAACTTGAGAGGAGGAGGAGGAATAACTTTTCCTCGTCGGTTATTTAACATATGAAGAGATAATTAAATTGAAGAGGAAGAGAAACCAAGAACTTTAATTTCTTTTAAGAACAGAGACGGGAGAAAGAAGAGCTCCTTGAGGAGTCTCTTGGTACCTTATTCATGGCGGAGAGCAAGTTAGGATCTTCAGCAGTAGGTATTGAGCCGCTGTAGAGAGCACAAACCTTCGTGGCCTTGTGGTAATTAACCAGAGTCTCCAGGATGACATATCGATAATCTGGGTGAGGTGAGCAAACCTCCTTCGTCTCTATCTCCCACACCTTCAGCAGACTGAGGGGAAAACGAGCTAGTGAGGGGAAGAATTAATTTTGTTGTGTTCGTAAGTAAAAGAGATAAATTCACTTACAATTAACCCAGAATGTGAGAAATTTTGTAAAGTTGACGCACCATCATCAGGCATTAAATAAAACCTAACAATAAAATGATTAAGTGATGAATTTTTTTTTATGTACGAGCAGCTGAACACGTGTGGATTATAAAGCCAAATGAACAAGGCCCATAAACAGGGCCTTGTGTATGATTGAACTCGGCCTTCAGCCTCATATCTTAACCCATGAACCGGGATGGTACTGATTACGTTAAAATTATTGATGCTGGTGTTTGCAGATGTATCAGCAACAAAGTAAACAGGATATTTGCCCCCAGTGCCTAGAGAGCCTAGTGAAGCGGTGCCACTCATACATCAACGAGAGGCCGGCCTATACAAGTTTATCCTAACAGGTTAAAATGTAAATCCCAGACAGTTTTCCATGTTAAATAATGTTTTGGTCCTTCCAAAATAATTGTCAAGTTGCGAGTGGTGGCCATTACACTAAACTAAATAATGGTCCAGGACGTAACAAAGTCTCAAGTTGCAAGACTAAAACTGGAGCAGCGTGATGCAACAGCGATCTTATATAAGCTTATTACATAATTTTAACAGTTCAGACATTTGCACCATAGTTATAACTGCATCTCACAACAGTTCTAAAAATCATTGAATCTGTCTTTACATGGTTGGTTTTTTATTTATGCAAAATGATACGTAGATATTTACGGAACACAGTCAATAGATCTGCCGTCAATCTTCATATTTTTTTCTCTTTTACGGTTACAGTTGTGTCTGTTTAACTCCCTGGTGTTCTCCATATAAAATGTAAGGATAAGGTTATCTCAGGCTGTTTGTATACGATTTAAAATGGTTTGTATTTCACGAAGAGTTTTAATATGTAGGAGAATGTATCACCATGAAGATTGTATCTCTACATTGTACTGTGAAGAAAAGCTTTGTGAGGGAATTGAAATACAGTGGACCCCCGGATTTCGTACAGCTCCCAACTCGAACAATTATGTAAGTGTATTTTTGGGGGTCTGAAACGGACTAATCTAATTTGCATTCGTCCTTATGGGAACAAATTCGTTCGGTAACGGCACTCGAACAGCATTCTGGAACGAATTATTGACGAAATCCGGGGTACCACTGTATATGAAATGACTAACATTTCTAAAGGGGTAACTATGCTCACTGTGATTTCAAAAAGATCTATTTGTGAATAGTGTAATCTTGCTCTCTTTGCGCTGCCGCTCAGTACGACCATTGCGTGTGCAGCAAAATAGCCGCTCAGGCGGCGCAACTAACTCCTCTAGTTTGACTTTCCATTTCGTTGGTTCGTTGTAAAATGTTGCAGCTATTGTGAATTGTTGCAGCCGCTCCTTTGTGAGTTGTGTTTGCTAATTACCCACCTGTCGAGGGAGGAGTTAGGGGTAGGAAGGTAGGTGGAGCTGGAGCCATTATTAATGATGACCCCGTCTAAACGACCTTGACTGCCTATCACCTTCCACTGGCCTTGACCCAGGTCACCAGGCAACTGCTGGCGACACTCTGCCAGAGCTGACATCTGCGTAGTACCATTAAAGACAGGTGTTTAGTGACAACATTAAAGTCAGGCGTTTAGTGACAATAACATGAAAAGTCAGGTGTTTAGTGACAATATGAAAGTCAGATATTTTAATGACAGTGATATTATAGTCAGGTGTCATAATGACAGTAACATTAAAGAAAGATTTTTAAGTATCAGCAACATTAAAGACAAGCGTTTAGTAGCAATAACAATACAAAAAAAAAATTTTTTTAGTGACAACATTAACCAGATGTAAGTTTTCACACACACACACACACACACACACACACACACAGGTACATACATAAAAACTGGTAAAGCAACACTGGCCATGTTAGGGTCAACATACTCTTCAGTTTAGTCAAACGCTTATATACACTATGTATAGTTCATAAGTAAACTGAATAAAGACCACTTGTATTACAGTCACCAACACACTATAACTTCAACAAATAATGTAACTTGTAGACTCTAGACCGTCATTCACCCACAAGCTTTCATCATGTTATTCATCACAGGTCTAAGTTATTCTTGTTATCGTGCATATACAAGGGAGCTAGAATTCACTACAACCCTTCCTATTGCATCCTGTTTAGTTACCCTTAACACTGAAGTTCTTGTTTGTTTGTGTGTGTGTGTGTGTGTGTGTGTTGTTTGGTTAATGGGTTTAAAACCTATCGGCTACACGAATGTCATAAAGGCTGCATTTAACCTGCTCCCCAACAGTGAATAATATTTTAATAACGAAAGCAAGGATATCTGCGCCTCTGATGGTAATGTGTGTGTGTGTGGCTGAGTGCGTGTTTACCTCTAACAAGCCAACACCTCCTCAGGAGACCAACTGCCGTCATGATAGACTACCCACCAACACCCACCACATAACAGCGGCTCTGCACAGTCTATTTCGGCTGACTCCACCAACAACCCGGGTGTGTTGTGCTCCAAGTTACACGCTTAAGTCACCGCCTCACAGGATTCAGTGCAAGGTGGGTGCTCATTACACACACGTAAACTCATTTGCTCCCAGAGCTGCTTAATTCAATGCTTTTTAACAGCCCGGTTCCCTTCCGGGGGAGGCGTATTGCTGTTCGCCTTGCGCCTCCCATTCAAGAGGACAAGGGTTCGATCCCACGGGTCCTTAGTGTCAGATATTGAGGTGTACCAACACCTGCATCCTCCCAGGTAACACCCGTGACAACTGTAGACTTCCACTAAACATTTGCAACGTCTCAGGCAACACCTGAAGCTAAATTTACTTCCCTTGCAGCCTCCCGTTCAACACCTGCACCCTCCCGTTCAACACCTGCACCCTCCCGTTCAACACCTGCAGCCTCGCAGGTAACACCTGCAGTCTCACCTGCTCCTCCTGCAGCCTCCCAGGCAACACCTGAGGGATGGTGAAGTACCCGCCGAACACAGACACCAACTTGTCGTCATAAGTCCCATCTGGCTTGCCAACTGTCACCAGCTGCGGCTCCTGAAGGAGAGAGAAGAGAGAGAGAGAGAGAGAGAGAGAGAGAGAGAGAGAGAGAGAGAGAGAGATCCTAGCCCTCTGACTATCTTTTATCATTTCCTTCGTCTAACCCCCTCAATTCACTAGGGGCAAAGAGAGAGGGAAGGGGGTTTAAGGGAAGGGGGTTAAGGGAAGGAGGGTTAAGGGTAGAGGGTTAAGGATAGAGGGTTAAGGGAAGGGGGTTAAGGGAAAGGGGTTAGGGAAGGGGTTAAAGGAAAGGTAAGAGAAGGGGTTAAGGGAACGGGGTTAAGGGAAAGGGTTAAGGGAAGGGGTTAAGGGAAGGGGTAAGGAAAGGGGGTTAAGGGAAGTGGTTAAGGGAAGGTGTTAAGGGAAGGGGTTAAGGGAAGGGGGTTAAGGGAAAGAGTTAAGAGAAGGAGGTTAAGGGGAGGGGGTTAAGGGAAAGGGTTAAGGGAAGGAGTTAAGGGACGGGGTTAAGAGAAAGGGGTTAAGGGAAGGGTTAAGGGAAGGTGGTTAAGGGAAGGGGGTTAAGGGAAGGGGGTTAAGGGAAGGATGTTAAGGGAAGGGGGTTAAGGGAAAGGGAGAAATAATGATCGTCAGGATCTTAGCTATATGATGACTACAAAAAATCATATAAGTTATAGTTTGTTAGGTATGAAGAACACCTGAACATTCCTGAAGGTGTGGAGAACCCCTCTTGAACATTCCTGAAGGTGTGGAGAACCCCTCTTGAACATTCCTGAAGGTGTGGAGAACACCTGAACATTCCTGAAGGTGTGGAGAACCCCTCTTGAACATTCCTGAAGGTGTGGAGAACCCCTCTTGAACATTCCTGAAGGTGTGGAGAACCCCTCTTGAACATTCCTGAAGGTGTGGAGAACCCCTCTTGAACATTCCTGAAGGTGTGGAGAACCTCTCTTGAACATTCCTGAAGGTGTGGAGAACACCTGAACATTCCTGAAGGTGTGGAGAACCCCTCTTGAACATTCCTGAAGGTGTGGAGAACCCCTCTTGAACATTCCTGAAGGTGTGGAGAACCCCTCTTGAACATTCCTGAAGGTGTGGAGAACCCCTCTTGAACATTCCTGAAGGTATGAAGAATACCTCCTGAACATTCCTGAAGGTATGAAGAACACCTGAACATTCCTGAAGGTATGAAGAACACCTGAACATTCCTGAAGGTATGGAGAACACCTGAACATTGACGAAGGTGTAGAGAACACCTGAACATTCCTGAAAGTGTGGAGAGCACCTGATCATTCCTGAAGGTATGAAGAATACCTCCTGAACATTCCTGAAGGTATGAAGAACACCTGAACATTCCTGAAGTTATGGAGAACACCTGAACATTGCTGAAGGTATGGAGAACACCTGAACATTGCTGAAGGTGTAGAGAACACCTGAACATTCCTGAAAGTGTGGAGAGCACCTGATCATTCCTGAAGGTATGAAGAATACCTCCTGAACATTCCTGAAGGTATGAAGAACACCTGAACATTCCTGAAGTTATGGAGAACACCTGAACATTCCTGAAGGTATGAAGAACACCTGAACATTCCTAAAGGTATGAAGAACACCTGAACATTACTGAAGGTATGAAGAATACCTCCTGAACATTCCTGAAGGTATGAAGAACACCTGAACATTCCTGAAGGTATGAAGAACACCTGAACATTCCTGAAGGTATGGAGAACACCTGAACATTGCTGAAGGTGTAGAGAACACCTGAACATTCCTGAAAGTGTGGAGAGCACCTGATCATTCCTGAAGGTATGAAGAATACCTCCTGAACATTTCTGAAGGTATGAAGAACACCTGAATATTCCTGAAGTTATGGAGAACACCTGAACATTGCTGAAGGTATGGAGAACACCTGAACATTGCTGAAGGTGTAGAGAACACCTGAACATTCCTGAAAGTGTGGAGAGTACCTGATCATTCCTGAAGGTATGAAGAATACCTCCTGAACATTCCTGAAGGTATGAAGAACACCTGAACATTCCTGAAGTTATGGAGAACACCTGAACATTCCTGAAGTTATGGAGAACACCTGAACATTGCTGAAGGTATGGAGAACACCTCATGAAGGTGTGGAGAACACCTGATCGTTCCTGAAGGTGTGGAGAACACCTCCTGAAGGTGCACTCACCGACAGGTTGAGGGTGAAGGAGAAGCCTAAAGAGTTCAGCTCCTCGGCTGCACGCCCATCCAGGTATATAGTGGGCGTGGCACCCACCAGCACGCACACATGCCTCCATCGCCACGCCCGCACGCCCCCGATCACCGTCAGTAAGCCCTTCTGCAGGTACAGCGAGTGGTACATAAAGTTACCTGTGGGTCAGAGAAAAGGTTGAGAAGGACTTGACTAAGACGGGCCAATAGACCTGCTCAATAGCTCCTCATTTTTATATTCTTACAGCCAGGTGTGTTATATAAATATCTTAATTGCTATATCTCTGTTTGTCGTTGGACCGGTGACCGCCAACTCTAACAGTCTGATTGATCATAGCCTATGAACTTGGGGGCCTGATCGGGGACCGGGCTGAGGGAGAATCGACAACAGATATATTCATATATATATATATATATATATATATATAATGCTGCATATGTATCTACACTATGTACATATAATTTATCTGTTTTCCGTAAGTGTCTACTTATACACTAGTGACGGAACAAGTTCACTATAGGCGGAGTATCCTGTTAAGCATTGTACTCGCAGTTAAAGCTTAAATCCTATTCACTTATTATTCAATTTACATGCTATTATTCATTATGTGTACGTCTAATTATTTATTCAGCTTACGTCTAATTATTCACTCAAGTGTACATCAAATATTCTTGTAGTTTACATGTTATTATTCACTCATTTGATGTTAGTATCGTTGTTATTCTACGGGTTGCCAGCTGAGGCGCGCGTCTGTCTCTTTCTTGAAGAATTTTCTTCATTAGGCTGATATAAGACACAATAGATACTAGCAACACTCTAAACCTTCATTCACCAACTTTTCGCTCAAAGATGAGCTTCAAAATGCTTTTACCTTTGTGCAAAAAAACATAAACATAAACACAAAAACATCTTTGTGTTAGGCTACTTGTCATCACTTTGCCTGCTAATCATGTTTACTAGTTTTTTGTTTTGCTTGTGAGGTACATGACTCACAAGCAGTCGTATGGATCAAGCTTGACAAGAAGCGTGATCCATACGACAAAGTTTGATGGTCTAGGTATGTATCTCTGGTACCAGAGAACCACCCGTTCGCGTCTCACCGAAGAAGCCGGCGTCGTTGCCGAAGCCTAGCAGCATGGCGCTCAGGGTGTAGGCGAAGCGGAACTGCAAGTGGAAACAGACGGTCATCTCCGTCGTGCCTTCGGGAAAGACCACCTCGTTCTGCAGCCACACCGATCTGCCAAATGGAGGATTCTCGGTGTTCAAACCATACACTGTGGTAGTGGCCGCCTTCTTCTGGTGCTGCTGGTGGCCTAGAAGAAAACAGGAGAAAATAGTAAAATCAAAGGGACTGATATGCAAACTCCTGACAAATACGATAAATCAAAGTCAATATGATACATAATAATAATAATAATAATAATAATAATAATAATAATAATAATAATAATAATAATAATATGACCGTTGGGAAAGGTTTTGGTGACTGCCATCAAAAAACTGTACATGAACGAAGAACCCATTTTTAATTTGGAAAAATATTTCATCACTTGATAAGACATCTGTCCTGAGAGTTGTGTATCTCACCATGAATATTGACTGGTTGTGCGGGTTACATGCTTTAAATCACATAAACAAACAAATACACCATTCGACGACATTTCATCGCTCGGACCTGAATGAGTCTTAGTGCTTTTGATAAAGAAAAAATTCACGATTTTTTTTGCTCAAGAACATTAGAATGGGATTCCCAAGACTCACAAATCAAACACTGGATTGTGTGCGTGTTTTATCCAATGAAATTCTATTTTTTTTGTATGTTAATATAAGCGCAACTCAATGCAATACGTGGGTTGCACAAAGATATAAACATAGCCACAAAACCGACAGTCATATGAAATTAAGTAATAATACTCTGCCAGTTCCTATTAAACAACAAGATGCTTGAACCTTAGGGTTTAACCTTTTTTCGTATAAGTTCTGTCCTGATAAAGTAACGGTAGCTGAAGACTTTACCTACTACAGGCAATGTTGCCTGGGAAATCAGCTCCAACAGGAAAGGAAGCAGGCTTAGGGCCACCAGGTCCGTCCTCAAAGCCATGTTGGGAGTAGGCTGGTGGTTCCTGTCGTGGAAAATTTCTAGGAGAATCAGTTGAATTTTTTTTTCTTATGGTAATGGCGGCGTGTGTTGTACTATTGTCTGACTCAAGAATGAGGAACCTCTTTACTCCATTAGGCTAGCACAAGTAGAGCGCCTCTCTGCTGCTACTCGAGCCTGTGAAGTGTAGAGATGAGTTCCTTGCCACTACGTCAAGATACAGAACACGGATATCTTCTTGGGTACGTCTGTTCATGCTTTTTATCTGCAACTGAAGTGGCAGAAGATCTTCAACGCACCTCGTTTTGTCCGTCAGGTTATAAAACGAGTAGTGGACGGCAATTTCTTCGTCTGCGCGTACAGAGGAAAGATCGCCGCGTTTTGTCTGCGTCTAATGACAATGCTTTTGTGTGCGAGTGAAGGGGCAGTGGTTCCTTCCTGCACCTGGCTGCGCCGTCACGATACAAAGCGACTACTGACTGGCCATCTCTGCGTGTGACACTACTCAGGTCTTGATCATCGAAAAGTAAAGGTATCTTGGTCGTCTATTAGACCACTAAGCGCTGGGTTAAGAGGCGGTGAGTAATGTTAGTCGATAATCAAAAAACGAGATGTTATTACCAGTTGTTTTTGCAGTAAACACACTGGCGTCGGGTGTGTGTGCTCGGCAGATTAAGAAAGTGACCAGGCATGTCGGGTCTGCGGACCTGACGTATAGTGGTCGGTCAGTCAACATGGGTATCGACGCAACTAGTTATAGGGGGATTCATTTCTCAGAAGATGTTGCTTATACTTTTCACTGCTTCAAGGAACTTGAAGTTTTCTACCCGAGGATGTTGATATCGCACGGGGATGATACCAACCAGCATCCATCACCAACACTACTATCCAAATTTCTGTAATCACTGTCACCATCAGAACCCATCACCATCACTACTACCACCACCACCACCACCACCATCACCACCATCACCACCATCAATACCTTTGCAGAATCTCGTTATAAATCATTTTTTCATGAATAAATCAATGTCGAACGAAGGTGTTCAGGTGTAGATAATGAGGTAATCAAGTGTTTGCTTAACGATCGACAAACGAGGAGCTTGTTCACTCCAGTTTAGGGCACAAGTGAGTATGGGGGAGGTGAGGGAACGAGGGGAAGTAGGAAGGTGAGGGGAAGTAGTGGGTTAATTTTTTTTTAAATATACTAGATCATGACCCCACTGGTGGGTGAGGACCCCACTGGTGGGTGAGGACCCCACTGGTGGGCGTGGATCCCACTGATGGGTGTGGACCCCACTGGTGGGCGTGGACCCCACTGGATGTGATAGGCTCTTTTCAGGTTAACATAAGCTGTATTCATATTAAAATAAGCTGTTTCCAGGTCAAGTAATTTCCCACTAATACCGTATACTATAAAATAAAATAATTAATCAGTTAAATAAAACAAATATAAAACTTTGAAAAATTTAAAAATACAGTATTTGCTGGAGATGCTGTGTAGTTAGTCAATGGTCCTTCAGATTACTGAATATCCTGCGCAGTAATATTGTAATATTCGTCAGTATATTACAGTATTACTGCGTATATTACATTTGTAATAACCACTACAAACGTTATAACGTTAAAGTTTGTAAAATTTAGTATTCTTATAAACCAACGTAATTAATCATCCGGTAGTTATAAGTTAATTTTAGGGCTGCCCGAAATATAGTGTTTCAAATTGATGGACCCAGTTTCAAAGTAAGCTGCTTTGAAACTGGGTCAATAAATTTGAAACACGGACTCTATAAAGTATGACCCTCCAGACCGCAACATCCTCACCTCCACCTCCAGGACTCAAGTCCAGTTTCCGTGGCTCCCTTCATAAATGTTACCCTGCTCACACTCCAACAGCACGTCAAATCATGAAAACCACTTGCCTCCACTCTTATCTAAAAGCGGGATTAATGTTTAAATGTATATACAATGAGAGACATGCACCGATCAGTGTATATAATCTGAGAGATATACACTTCTCGGCGTATATATTCTGTGCCTGTGTATAGGTGGTGTTTTGTTCGTCAGGAAACAACATTAATAATAATAATATAATAAATACATACTAGGATAGTCGGTAAATGAGACTTAAAGCCAATCGTCCATACGATGGCCATTAGGCTACATGTCAAGAATACCTTAATCCCTAAAATACTGGTTAAACTGAACTGACACTCTATATACACTTAATAAAATAACTAGATAATATCGTTATTTATTACAAGTACATGTACAAGGTATACAGTCCTAGCTGACATCAGTGACATACTACTATATAGAAAGCCGCTTATGCTGAGTATTACGGGCAAATTAGGTCAATTTTGTTCCAGGATGCGACCCACACCAGTCGACTAACACCCAGGTACCTAGTTTACTGATGGGTGGGGAGGGACAGCAGGTGTAAGGAAACATGCCCAATGTTTCCACCCCTGCCGGGAATCGAACCGCGTTGCTTACCAGGCAACGGGCCTGGAAAATCTACAAATATTTTACAAACAGTAGAATGAATTTTTTTCAATAGTTACAGGCGAATAGGCTTCGGAGAATAATGTTGTCTAGAATGAAGATTCGTTGTCAGGATTTTGTATTTGTCAATAATGTTGTTTCTTTAGGAAAATTGAAGATTCCTTAACAAAGACAAAACTATTTTTGTATATATTCTTACCAGTATACCTCTTGATGTGTATGCATTTAGGGCAGCAATGTATATACTCCTGTAGCGATGTATTTCTCAGTAAATAAAAACTTGAAATTATATTTTAATCCCTACATCAGGAATTAAAGTCAATACACCAACCAACCAACCAACCAACCAACCAACCAACCAACCAACCAACCAACCAATCAACCAACCACCAACCAACCAACCAACCAACCAACCAACCAATCAACCAACCAACCAACCAACCAACCAACCAATCAACCAAACAACCAACCAAGTCAGTATTACTTATTTCCCATGGTGTCCTTAAATTAACTCTCATATTTTAAAGCACATATGAATATGAATATCGCCTTATATCCATCCAGTAGTAACGCTAAAGTTAATCAAAACAAAACTTGCAAGACAAACAACACCTGCTGGTACGAATATGTGATAAAACATAACTCAAATAAATGTTTCATTATTGACTTTTATTAATGTATGATCATCACTTTTTTTTTTTTCCAGTTCGCGCAGAAACACTCATAAGGTATTTTTTTTTTGAACTCTAGACTTAAATTTGGTAAAAATCCGCACTTAGGAGAGAAATCTTATGACGATGTTTCGGTCAGTCCCTGGATCACCGTCAAGTCACAACTGTTGTGGCTTGACAGTGGTCCAGGACGGACCGAAAGGTCGTCACAAGGTTCCACTCCTAAGTGCGGGATTTTTAGTAAATCGTTCCAGCCACGGTACTGAGATTTTTTATTCTTTCCAGACTTGAATTGACATACACCAAGATTGGTCTTGACATGTCCTGGTAATACACTCCAGTTCTTTATTACTGTATAATAGAAGATGTTTGAGGTCTGTTAATACCTTCCAATAGTCCTTCATTGCGGCATAACAGATGTTTGAAGTCCTTTAAAACCTTCTAGTTCTTTATTACTGTATAATAGAAGGTGTCTGAGGCCAGATAATACCTTCTAGTTCTTTATTACCGTATAATAAAAGATGATTGAGGTATGGTAACACTTTCCAGTCCTTCATTGCTGTATAATAGATGTTTGAGGTCAAGTAATACCTTCCAGTCCTTTATTGCTGTATAATAGAAAATGTTTGAGGTCTGTGGGTGCTACAGAATTCTGCTCACTTCCTATTGGTTCCTGATCTTTATTAAATATGAAGCAAGATATTCCTGACACTTGTTGTTGTTTGCTGTGGCCTGGTGGCTTGAGCTCTCGCTTCACACACGGAGGGCCCGGGTTCGATTCCCGGCGGGTGGAAACATTTCGACGTGTTTCCTTACAACTGTTGTCATGTTCACCTAGCAGCAAATAGGTACCTGGGTTGTTAGTCGACGGGTGTGGGTCGCATCCTGGGGGACAAGATCAAGGACCCCAATGGAAATAAGACAGACAGTCCTCGATGACGCACTGACTTTCTTGGGTTATCCTGGGTGGCTAACCCTCCGGGGTTAAAAATCCGAAGAAATCTTATCTTATTTAAGTTTCAAATGTTTTATTCAGAAACGTTTAGTATTTTCAATTTTTTTTTCAGTTCATCCTTGCCAACATGTTCTCTTAAGCCTAAGTCAAGGATGAATAATAATAATAAGAATAATAAATATGATTGAACTTTGTATAGAAAGGGGTTTAGTTATAGGTAATACATATTTTAAGAAAAAGAGGATAAATAAGTATACAAGATATGATGTAGGGCGTAATGACAGTAGTTTGTTGGACTATGTATTGGTAGATAAAAGACTGTTGAGTAGACTTCAGGATGTACATGTTTATAGAGGGGCTACAGATATATCAGATCACTTTTTAGTTATAGCTACAGTGGGAGTAAAAGGTAGATGGGATACAAGGAAAATAGAATCAGTAAGTAAAAGAGAGGTGAAGGTTTATAAACTAAAAGAGGAGGCAGTTAGGGTAAGATATAAACAACTATTGGAGGATAGATGGGCTAGTGAGAGTGTAGGCAATGGGGTCGAAAATGTATGGGGTAGATTTAAAAATGTAGTGTTAGAGTGTTCAGCAGAAGTTTGTGGTTACAGGCGAGTGGGTGCGGGAGGGAAGAGGAGCGATTGGTGGAATGATGATGTAAAGAGAGTAGTAAGGGAGAAAAAGTTAGCATATGAGAGGTTTTACAAAGTAGAAGTGATGCAAGGAGGGAAGAGTATATGGAGAGAAAAAGAGAGGTTAAAAGAGTGGTGAAGCAATGTAAAAAAAGAGCAGATGAGAGAGTGGGTGAGATGTTATCAGCAAATTTTGTTGAAAATAAGAAAAAGTTTTGGAATGAGATTAATAAGTTGAGGAAGCCTAGAGAACAAATGGATTTGACAGTTAAAAATAGGAGAGGAGAGTTATTAAATGGAGAGTTAGAGGTATCGGGAAGATGGAGAGAATATTTTGAGGATTTGTTAAATGTTGATGAAGACAGGGAAGCTGTGATTTCGTGTGTAGGGCAAGGAGGAATAACATCTTGTAGGAGTGTGGAAGAGCCAGTTGTGGGTGTAGGGAAGTTCGTGAGGCAGTGGGTAGAATGAAAGGGGTAAGGCAGCTGGGATTGATGGGATAAAGATAGAAATGTTAAAAGCAGGTGGGGATATAATTTTGGAGTGGTTGGTGCTATTATTTAATAAATGTATGGAAGAGGGTAAGGTACCTAGGGATTGGCAGAGAGCGTGTATTGTTCCTTTGTATAAAGGCAAAGGGGACAAAAGAGAGTGCAAAAATTATAGGGGAATAAGTCTGTTGAGTGTACCTGGTAAAGTGTATGGTAGAGTTATTATTGAAAGAATTAAGAGTAAAACAGAAAGCAGGATAGCAGATGAACAAGGGGGCTTTAGGAAAGGTAGGGGTGTGTAGACCAAGTGTTTACAGTGAAACATATAGGTGAACAGTATTTGGATAAGGGTAAAGATGTTTTTGTGGCATTTATGGATTTGGAAAAGGCGTATGATAGGGTAGATAGGGGGCAATGTGGCAGATGTTGCAGGTGTATGGAATAGGAGGAAGGTTACTGAAAGCAGTGAAGAGTTTTTATGAGGATAGTGAGGCTCAGGCTAGAGTGTGTAGGAGGGAAGGGGACTATTTCCCAGTAAAAGTGGGCCTTAGACAAGGATGTGTGATGTCACCGTGGTTGTTCAATATATTTATAGATGGGGTTGTAAGAGAAGTGAATGCGAGGGTCTTGGCAAGAGGTGTTGGGCTAAAAGATAAAGAAGCAAATACAAAGTGGGAGTTGTCACAGTTGCTTTTTGCTGATGACACTGTGCTTTTGGGAGATTCTGAAGAGAAGCTGCAGAGGTTGGTGGATGAATTTGGTAGGGTGTGTAAAAGAAGAAAATTGAAAGTGAATATAGGAAAGAGTAAGGTGATGAGGATAACAAAAAGAATAGGTGACGAAAGATTGGATATCAGATTGGAGGGAGAGAGTATGGAGGAGGTGAATGTATTCAGATATTTGGGAGTGGACATGTCGGCGGATGGGTCTATGAAGGATGAGGTGAATCATAGAATTGATGAGGGGAAAAGGGTGAGTGGAGCACTTCGAGTCTGTGGAGACAAAGAACCTTGTCTATGGAAGTAAAGAGGGGAATGTATGAGAGTATAGTTATACCAACGCTCTTATATGGGTGTGAAGCATGGGTGATGAATGTTGCAACGAGGAGAAGGCTGGAGGCAGTGGAGATGTCATGTCTGAGGTCAATGTGTGGTGTGAATATAATGCAGAAAATTCGGAGTTTGGAAATTAGGAGGAGGTGGGATTACCAAAACGATTGTCCAGAGAGCTGAGGAGGGGTTGTTGAGGTGGTTTGGACATGTAGAGAGAATGGAACGAGACAGAGTGACTTGAGAGTGTATAAATCTGTAGTGGAGGGAAGGCGGGGTAGGGGTCGGCCTAGGAAAGGTTGGAGGGAGGGGGTAAAGGAAGTTTTGTGTGCGAGGGGCTTCGACTTCCAGCAAGCATGTGGAGCGTATTTGATAGGAGTGAATGGAGGCATATGGTTTTTAATACTTGACGTGCTGTTGGAGTGTGAGCAAAGTAACATTTATGAAGGGATTCAGGGAAACCGGCAGGCCGGACTTGAGTTCTGGAGATGGAAGTACAGTGCCGGCACTCTGAAGGAGGGGTGTTAATGTTGCAGTTTTATAACTGTAGTGTAAAGCACCCTTCTGGCAAGACAGTGATGGAGTGAATGATGATGAAAGTTTTTCTTTTTCGGGCCACCCTGCCTTGGTGGGAATCGGCCGATGTGTTAATAAAATAAAAAAATAAATAATATAATAATAATATTATTATTATCTTTATTTCTACAAGTACATGTACAAGGTATACAGGCCAATGGAAATAAGTCACTCTGTCTGACTTTTTTGGGTTATCCTAGGTTCTCTACACATATACTGCTATGTATGATAATGTATGTAAATGTATTTGTGTATACCTGAATAAACTTACTTACTTACTTACTTACTTACTTACTTATAGCTGACATCAATGACATACTACTATATGAAAGCCAATTTTTATGCTGAGCATTTCCGCAAATTAGGTCAATTTTGTCCCAGGATGCGACCCACACCAGTCGACTAACACCCAGGTACCCATTTTACTGATGGGTGAACATGGACAGCAGGTGTCTTATGGAAACACGTCCCTAATGTTTTCCAGCCGTACCGGAGATTCGAACTCCGGACCTCAGTGTGTGAGGTGAGTGCGCTAGCGATTATTATTATTAAGCTATTTTTCTACTTGGTAATGTACTACCCACTCTTGAATTTTTATCTAACAATCTTTATTCTGTTGTTTTTGAGGAAGGTTGTGACTGATTGACTTAAGCTAATTCAACGTGGTATTAGAAAAGATAGTCCAATTAAATGGGCTACACAGGTTATTTTTTTTACATTTATATTTATAAAAAATAACATTTTTTAACTTGAATAAACTTATTTGATCTTTTATTTGTCCGTAGATATTTATATCTATAAATGTATAGTGTCCCCTCTGGAAAAATTTTCTTTGTTAGACAATAATAGAAAATGGTTTATCAAACAAGATTTTAATTAATAACTAAACTAAATTTTAGAGTTCAAAATACAACTCTAATAAGTCAGTAAAGATGTAAGTTTATTTAAGTACAGGTACATAAAAGTACAATTATCAAATAATAATAATAATAATAATAATAATAATTTCTACAAAGTACATGATATGACCGATACCTAGAACAATTGGCAGTGCACTGGACAGCCCTACCAGGCAGCAAGAGGCATTGTCCCCAGCACATTCTGCAACAACTTGCTTCAGCTAGCATTACGGGTGTGGAAAGCCCTGGGTGTGTGCCATATTACACTGATGGCTCCAGAGACCCAGAGGCAGGCCGAACAGCTGCTGGGATGTTCCACAGGAATCTGACAGCAGGATGGCGCCTCCCAGACCATTGCACCATACTCCAGGCTGAACTCTATGCCATTCAACGAGCTCTGCAGCATGCGATTGCAGACCATCAGCGTCCTCCCGTCATCCATGTTGATTCCAAGTCAGCAATCCAGGCAATTATGCACAAAGAACCAAGGGACAACATACACTTACTCACGTCCATTCGGGGCGACCTGCAGACGCTCATGGCCCAGGGTCGCAGAGCCACCATCAACTGGATCCCAAGCCATGTGGGTATCCCAGGCAATGATGCAGCAGATGAGGCTGCTAAGGCCGCAACGCTCGAGGCACAGCCACGTGCTGCAATCGCCATCAGCCTCAGCCAGATTATGCTATGGGCTACCAGTGCGGCCAGGCGCCCACTTCCTGACCCTGGGATTCCCGGAGCCGCCGCTGGTATGACAGGGCGACTCACAGGGCGCCCCCTCCAACCATTCGGAAGCAGCCCAGGGAACTGCGGGTGGCTATCCACCGCCTGCGCTTAGGGTATCCCACCACTGCACAGATCATTGAACAAGCAAGAGAGGAGCTCTGTGCCCACTGTGACCGGATGGTTTCCACTCCCCTGGTGCACTACCTGTTAGACTGCCAAGCTACATTGCCCTTCGCCGCAGACACTTCCCGATGACCCCGGTGGGCGGGCCCGGGAAGATGAGGCGGCACATCTGTGTACTTGGCTGTTAAAGATTTGGAGACCTTACTCCCAGTCATTGCATGTCACCCGCCCCCGCTGACGTCACTGTGAAGGCCTGCTGAGGGCCTCTGTTGCACCCTGCACCAACTACCATTGGAGCAACTACCTTTTGGGACTTCGTTTGTCCATAGATTTGGAGAGGACCCCTCTTCCCACCAAAGGAATACCACACATGTACCTTTAACGTCGATACATGACACTTCCCTACAGGGGAACCGATGCCGGGTCGCCAAATTGGAAGAGACCCGGGCCGGGATCCATACCGGCAGATCATATATATAGAGAGAGAGAGAGAGAACAATTGTTCGATCACCATGCCCAGCCCTTCTAGGGCAGGGTAGGTGCCAAGGCTGGAGCTTGCTACCATCTGCGGCTCGCAAGCCTGCCCTTCCTGTCAGCCTCCTTGGGGCGGGGAAGGTGGCAGACCAGAGAGGCCTAGCAACTATCTACCTACCTGCCTCGTGCTCCGGCTGGGTTACAAGTATCTTTGGCAGGTTAAATCACCACCACCAGATGTAGACCAAACAAGATGTAAACTTTGCCAGTTGGATTATTGTCACACCCTGCGTCATTATGTACTGGAGTGCGATAAAATTAATGAATTCAGAGACTACTCATTCAGAAATGTTCAAGATATGTCAAAGTATTTTATCCACAGTGGTATATTACAGACCATTCTGGAAAAATACCCTGACTTTGCTCCTTGTAAATAAAGCATTGACACGTGTGTGTGTGTGTGTGTATGTACATGTGTGTATGTGTATGTGTGTATGTATATACATGTATGCGTGTGTATGTGTATATGTATATGTGTGTGTGTGTGACCCAACAATTAAAATTTGCACCAATAACTCATTACAGTTGTGGCTGGGTGTAGACTAATAGATTGCTCATTGCTTTATAATTTGTTCATGAGTGCAACCATGTACAGACGTAAGTAAATTTACTTACATGATTCATTACCTTGTAACTAGTGAATTAATTACCATTGTACCTTGTTCAGCTATCAAAACTTTGGGGCCCAGTCTCTGGACCCTATATATACCTCTGTAATCTGCAAATACCTTTGTAACTTGTCATGATTGTGACCATCTGAGTTCATTACCTTTGTAACTTGCTCAGCTATCAAACTTTGAGGTCCAGTCCCTGGACCCATTATGTACCTCTGTAATCTTTTGACTACCGCCCACAGGATGGGTATGGGGTGCATAATAAAGATATCAAACTAACTAACTGCCTCGTGCTTGTGGGCGAATATGGCTAGGCCTGGGACCAGTTGGTCCCACCGCTGAGGGGTACCCCCTCCCATGGGAGACTTCGGTTTCTGCTACTCCCACGCCAGGGAGCCGGAGCCGGGTCGCCATCTGGTAAAGACTCGGGCCGGGAGATTTCCCGGTGAATCAACACCTCCTAGAACAATTGGTTATAATCATAATCATAATTTTTAAAAGGGTGAACCGGTAAGCCAGCAGAAGGCCTCGGTCAGGGTCGATCACCATGCCCAGCACTTCTAAGGTAGGGTAGGTGCCAAGGCTGGAGCTTGCTACCATCTGCAGCTCGTAAGCCTGCCCTTCCCGTTAGGGAAGGTGGCAGACCAGAGAGGCCTAGCATCTATCTACCTCCATGCCTCGTGTTGGTGGGGAATGTGGCTAGGCCTAGGGCCAGTTGGTCCCGCCGATGAGGGGTATCCCCTCCCATGGGAGACATAGGTCTCTGACACTCCCAAGCCAGGGAGCCGGAGCCGGGTCGCCATCTGGTAAAGACCCGGGCCGGGAGAATTCCCGGTGAATCAACACCTCCTCCTCCTCCTCGGTCAGATGACCAAAAGCTCCAGCTGCGTGTCATCACATGACTAAGACCCGCATCAGGAAACACTTGTCCTGTTTCCTGATAAACCTTACCTAACCTAAGACTTAGTTGACATTACTGGTAAAATTCCAACTTACAGGGAATCCCTAGTTATGGTAGAGCATTCGGACAGTCCCAGTTAATCTTGTTCTCTAGAATGTGTTTCACAACAGTCGGCTAAAACCCAGGTACCTTCATGCAACTATGTGAACAAGGCACCTAAAGTCAGTAACTGACTAGCTGGGCTGTGGTTCGTACTACAGTTTGCGTGCAGCCAGCAGTAACAGCCTGGTTGATCATAACCTAATCCACCGGGACCGAGGGGGGCGCTGATCCCCGAAACCCTCTCCATGTATACTCCAGGTAAGGGCAGCAGGTGATAGGAAACATACCCAACATTTCACCTGTGCAAGAGATCGATCCCATACCCTCGCAGTGTGTGAGCTGCGGACGCTACCAACCAAGCCATGAGCAAGCACAGATAATGGTTAACAGTTATACGACACATTTGCAATGCTACGAAAATTTGTTTGGAAACAAAGCTACAAATGTTCCACTTAACATAACGCTAAATGGTTCACCCATCACAAGGCTCACAGAGGGAAAATTCCTAGGAATCCACCTTGACAGTAGTCTTAAATTCCAAACACACATACAACAAATTTCCAAGAAAATCTCAAGGACAGTAGGTATATTATCTAAGATACGCTATTATGTGCCTCAACCAGCTCTCATTGCACTATATCATTCTCTTATCTACCCTTATCTCACCTATGGAATCTGTGCATGGGGCTCAACAACATTAAATCACCTTAGACCACTCATAACCCAGCAAAAGGCTGCAGTCAGGATGATAACAAATTCCCACTCTAGACAGCATACTCCACCTATATTCAGAACCTTAAAACTACTCACCATAAAAAATATTCATACCTATTCATGTGCCTTCTACATACATAAAACTCTACATGCTAATATCAACCCTGCGCTCAGAATTCTCCTCAACAACTTTAATAGGTCCCACGAACATGACACAAGACACAGATCACTATTTGACATACCCCGAGTCCATACTAACCAATGTAAAAAATCTATGCACATAAAGGGCCCCAGAATCTGGAATTCATTACCAGTAAATATCAAGTTAACCTTGTCGGAAAATCAATTCAAGACTCTTCTCAAAAATCACCTACTCACCCTATACTAAATACTCATACTGTAACAAACTTCCAAACCCAATATTATTTTACCTAAGAAGATCTCAATTTGATATGTTCATCCTCCTTAACACTTGTTGCAATTTCATATCATCATATTGTCATTTAAAATCTTATAGTATCATCATTTTCTTAATTTGAAATAAAATATAGATCTAGAAGAAACTCTAAAAACTATTTCTAGTATTGTTATTATACTAGTATAGCATCAACATACTGTAATTTGAAATAAATTCTACAACTAGATTAAACTCAACCAATTTCTCTTGTATTGTCTTTTAATAGTATGTATAACCATTTAATAATTTAAATAATACAGAACTAGAATAAACTCAATCAATTTCTTTAGCATTAAGTACTTAGTGAATAAGTCTCTAGAATAAACTGCCCCTAATGCCATGGCATGCCAGTAGCTCTCCTTGCATTACAGTTTTATAATTGTTTTATAATTGTAACTACCAATAACATTGTACACTGCAGGCTGCATCATTCGAATGCAGAGATGAATCGGAAATCCTGGAGACAGTGTTGATGAAAGACGAAACAGATGAAGCGCAGGGGCAAAAAAAAAAAGTTTCATGAGTGGCTTTTTCATTTAATTGGAGAAAGGTATCATATATTAGATAGAGCAGGAGTACATAGAGTCTTTGTCTTGAGCTTGTTGGTAACACCATACCACTCACAACCGATGCTTATAACCTCACAATGCGACATGGACGGGTGTCAGGAGACGCTGGTCATGTTGTGACACAATATGAAAGAAGTAAACAATTCTGACAGCTAGAAGATTATATGAAGAAGAAACTGTAGATGAAAGCTAAAAGAACTATGCGGATAATTAACCCCCAGAGGGTTAATAACCCAGGATAACCCAACAAAGCCAATCAGCAAAGCTTATTTCCATTGGGGTTCTTTTTCAGGTTGCCCCTCAGGATGCTACCCACAGCAGTCGACTAACTCCTGTGTATCTAGGAGTTAGTTGATGGCTAGATAGCAGCAGAAGCTGGTGTTAGATTTCTTGGTTTCGCCTTAAATAAGTAAGCAAGTAAGCTTATATAGGTACAGGTACACATAAGTACAATTATCATAGCTAGTAACATGTGTAAATTACCCACCATAATAACCCCTAAAAAGTCAGACAAAGTGACTTTATTTCTATTAGTGCCCTTGTAATATCTTTTTATTTAAAACCTGCCTGTAAGATACAGTAGAAACCAGTCATGATTATAACCTTAAAAATTAAAAAGCTAAGACACTCAACTGTGTGAAAATCAGATACAGTAAACAGGACTCGACCTGAGTGAGCTGAGTACTCTTCCATTGCATCAAGAGGAGCTTTTATCTGTTCCAAGCAATAAGCATTCATCGATGGGTGAAAATGCCTTTTTCTTGAAAAGAGAGCGAGTCAGTGATTTTTACAAGCAGTTAATTGATAATTTACTTGAGTTAGTCGTAAAATTCATCCAGAAAATCATTTTCTTCAACATTGGGATTTAAAGAAAATAGTATTATAAGACTGGCTTAAGTATTTTTCATGCGGTTGTGCATGCTGCCTGAGCAAGTAAGTAAGTAAGTAAGCAAGTAAGTAGCAGTGGTGTAACTAAGTAAGTTTATTCAGGGATACACAAATACAGTTACATATATTATCATACATAGCAGCATATGTGTAGAGAACCCAGGATAACCCAAAAAATTCAGACAAAGTGACTTATTTCCATTGGGGTCCTTTTAATACCTTATTATTTTATTATGAAGGAGACAATATCTTATTATTATACTATAAAGGATATATATATAGGAATAAGGTAAAAAAAAGTTATTTACATTTACATGTGTGTTAGCTAAAAAAAAAAAAATCATTCTTATCCCTTTTGGTCACTACATTCATTAGGTACCTTTTGGTTCTCTTCTTGAACTGGTTCATGCTATGACTGGCTTTGACATGTGCAGGCAGTCTGTTCCATTCCTTTATTGCTGTACAATAAAAGGTGTTTGAAGCCTGGCCACTGACTGTGGGTACTACAAAGTTGTGCTCTCTCCCCCTAGTACTATGTCTGCTTTGGTTCCCAGCCTTGACAAAATTGGCAGCAAGATATTCTGGACACTGTGAGCATTTTTATAAACTTGATTTAACTTCAGTTGTTTTACTCTTTACTCTTTCAGGGTTTTTTTGTCAAGGCAGAGTACCATGAAGAGCAAACGTAGTCCATATGACATTGTGTAAGGGCTAGACATAGGGTCCTGCGAGCCTCAGTAGGTAGACACTGTGCTTGTCTGTAGAGGAACTTCAATCTGGCATTCACTTTCTTTACTACACTGTTCCCTATCAATTCTCCTGAAATGCATGGGTCAAAGGGGATTCTCATATATTTTACTGAGGAAACTGAAGTGATGGATTCCCTATTACACCGGACTTTAAAATTATTTACCCTGCTCAGTTTATGTTTCGTGCTAAAGAGTATGGCTTCTGTTTTCCCGAGGTCTAACGATAGTTTGTTGTCTACTAACCATTTTCTGCAGGACTCCAGTTCATGTGTTATTCCATCAACTATATCTAGTGGGTCTTTACCTGACCCTAACAGAGAACTGTCATCCGCATACAGTAGGATTTTGCACTTGAGATTGATGGACATGTCGTTTACATATCATAGGAATAATAAGGGACCCAGAATACTACCTTGGGGAACTCCACATTCTATCGGCAGGGGTTCTGATTCTGTTTTGTTGATTTTGATAATTTGCTTCCTCTTGTTAAGATAGAACTTAAGCCAGTCTATGGAATCTATGCCGATAGCTTGAAGTTTCTTACATACTATATTGTGGTTCACAGTATCGAAGGCCTTTTGCAAGTCTAAGGTTACCATTCCTATGAGGTTCCCTTGACATTTCAGTTCTCATGTAATCCATCAGATTAATTAGGGAGGTGTCGGTTGAGTAAGAGCTCCTAAAGCCTGATTGCTAACTATGAAGAATGTTGTTGTCATTAAGATACTTAATTACTTGACAGTACACCGCCCTCTCTAGAATTTTGGATATTACACTGAGTATACTAACAGGCCTCTAGTTGCTGACATCAGACCTACTCTTTTTCTCTGGCCTCCTTGAACCTCTCCGGTACGGTATTAGTAGTGATGGACAAATTTATTATGCGAGCAATGGGATTGGCAATTCAGAGGCACCTACATTTTGGGGGCCCTGAAGCTTGAACTATTATGGGGTCACCATGGCAACCAGCAACGTCTAGGCCTACATGATACTTTAATAACCTTTTAATTTTTATTTTAACTATTATTTTGTATTGAATTACACTATATTATTAATATTATTCTTTTTTTAAAACCTCCTCAGAAAGTAGACCCAAAGTTTTTAAGCAATATGGAATAAAGTGGCTTCTGGGGCCCCTCCTGGATTAGGGGCCCTGAAGATCCGCCCCTGTGCCAAAGGAAAGGCAACCTGCAAATTTGACCAGTCTTTCACCTACCAGTTACTATACTATCAGAAGGGCCCTCCAGGGGCCCAAGAAGCCCCCGTGAAGGAGGAGTAAGTTTTTGTTTAAGCCCCAGTCATAAATGTAAACTTTTACATTGGTTTCAAATGTAAACTTTTACATTGGTTTCACATTTCCATTGGGTTCCTTACTTATTTCCATTGTTTCCTTATTTATTTCCATTGAGGTCCTTACTTATTTCCATTGTTTTCTTATTTATTTCCAATGGGGTCCTTATTTCAACTGTGGTCCTTACTTATTTTAACTAGGGTCTTCCAGGAGGGTGAAAGTGCTTTGCGATGCTACTGGGTCACCTGTTGACCGGTGTGACGGGAAGCAGGGTGTGAAGAGGAGAGGAGAGGAGAGGTCGGCAAGGGAGAAGGGGTAAGAAGAATGGGGAGGGATGGGAAGAAAATGAGAGGGCTAATCAGCATAGAGACCTTAGGGAAAGTGACCCAGTAGCGGCCAGTGAAGAGGAGGGGCCAGGAGCTATGGCTCGACCTCTGCAACCACAACTAGGTGAGTCATTTAAGAAAAGATAAGATTTTGTTTGTATTTTTAACCCGGAGGGTTAGCCACTCAGGATAACCTAAGTCAGTGCATCAACGAGGACTATCTGTCTTATTTCCATTGTGGTCCTTGAATCTTGTCCCCCAGGAACGCTGGTGAGGGGCTCTTGATCTAGGGAATTGGATTGAGGTGAGGAAGTCAGGAGTCAGCTGTGGCGGGTCTGGTGGGGAGTTGGTGGGGAAGAAGAAAGGGAAGGAGAAGGAGAGGGGGGTGGGGGAGGGGAAAGGGAAGAGGGAGGGTAGGGACGTGAAATTGGGTTGGGAGAGGTCGGGTTTGACAAATTGGGTGGAGAGGGGTTGGGTCTGGAGAGGGAAGAGGTTGGGTCTGGAGAGGGAAGAGGTTGGGTCTGGAAGACTCATAAATGTGTGTGAGGAGAATAACTATATTATTACAACTATTTATAGTCGTGTCTTCCATCTCAACTTTCACGTGTCAATTTTCTCACATTAAATACACTGTAAACCTGTTTTTTTTCTTAATTGCCATGTGTGTGTGTGTGTGTGTGTGTGTGTGTGTGTGTGTGTGTGTGTGTGTGTGTGTGTGTGTGTGTTTGTGTGTGTGTGTGTTTGTGTGTGTGTGTGTGTGTGTGTGTGTGTGTGTGTGTGTGTGTGTGTGTGTGTGTGTGTGTGTGTGTAGAGAGAGAGAGATATTTCTGAGATTAGCGGGTGTTGAGCTCCAGGTCCTGAGCTCTGCTCTTCACAGTTCCTGGCATACCTGGGAGATAATTGCGATGGATTCGAATCCTGGTCCCAGTAGGCAATATGCAAATAAAGTGACAACCTCGAGTGTTTGAGCGGACCAGGAACCTGTTTGGTGGGTCAAGTAGCCAGGACGAGTTGAATTTATTCCATACTGCCCGAGTGTTCCCGGGGTTGAAGAAAGCACCTAGGGTCACACTATCACTATGACCTTTCAGGAAATAGCAGCTTAGTTGGGCTCCGCCCTTCGCAATTTGTGGCATAATGTCATGAGGGGGTTTCGAATTCTAGACTCGGGAGGTATGCTGGGACATGTACTCACCGCTTCCAGTCTTATAAATACCAACGATCACTAGCAACTATTTCTCCACGGTAACAGACCCCTGGAATGGACTCCAAGAGGATGCATTAAGTGCTACACTCACTGGATATTGTAAAGAACTATTTAACCAACTATATTGGACACCAAGAGTATAGATAGTAGCAAGTGATACTGGTGGCAAATAATGCCTAAGGCTGGACTTTATCAAGTTAGGCCTAGTCTTGGACGAAATGTTGTCTTAAAATGACTTTATGCTAACAGTGTCTCTATTTCCACTTGTCTAAAATTAATATGGTTATAATCACATTATAGGGAAAAAGTTATAACACACACACACACACACACACACACACACCACACACACACACACACACACACACACACACACACACACACACACACACACACACACACACACACACACGGTGTCAAGGAGCACATATTTATGAAAATAATTAGATAGTATCTGCACTCACTTAAGTAGTGGTGGGGAGGAGACTTGATACATCCATGACACAGCATCTTCTGGATGATCTCAATCCAGTTTGTAAGTGGAAGTGGCTGGCCTAGGAAAAAATAAATATTACTCTGTTCCCACCACATTTAACTTTTTTTTTCTTTTGCTCCTTATGTAGTTCAGTGACCCATTAATGACCAGGCAAATTATAATAACAAATCATTAAAATGCAATAAAGTTCATTAAGAAATCTGACATTTTTATACGTGATTAAATAATGACGAAGGGCGACTCTTATTGTTTATATATAAAGTGACCAGTTAATAGTAAGAAAATAAAAGTCAGTCATAAAGAACGTAGAGAACCTTCAAAGGTCGTATAAACTCAGTCAAGTATCTAAGTTACTGGTAGAGCTGGAAGTCCCTCAAACTGTACTCCTTTGAACATAATAGAGAAAGATGCATCTTAATATACATGTGGAATATTCCTGACGAATTAGTCCCAAACTTGCACACCGAAATCACTCCTTACGAAAGCACAAGGCTTGGCAGACGGTGCAAGATAAATTCAATAAAAAGCATGGACGCTGTGACTACGCTGAGACAGAGATCAATATTTTAAGCGTAAGGGAACCATAACTTATCAACATCTTCCCACCGTATATAAGGGGAATCACCAACAAACCCCCTTGCTGTCTTCAAGAAGTAACTGGATAAGTTCCTAAAATCACTTCCAGATCAACTGTCCTGAGGTGCATGTTGGACTTTGGGTAGTAGACTACAGCACCGTGATCGTTCCTCTTACTAGGAACGTCCTAGATCATGTTAACAGCCAGTTCAATAAGCAGCTAGAAGAAACTATACTTAAGGGAAATGATGGACTTACAAAACAAATGTCAGTTTGATCAGCAACACTCCCATATATGTGTGAGTTGGTTGAAACACCATCCAGGGTCTCCGCCACGACTCATTATTATTAGTTCAATTGGGTCTGTAATATACGATCTTTCTAAATGGCTGGTCAAGGTACTACCCCCAGTGATGGCCAACATTTAGGATGCTCATCTAAAGCACAATGATCTTATAAAGTTTATAATCTGAATATTCAGAATAGATTCATTGTGGCAAATTCTGATGTCACTACATTGTACACTTGAGTCTCTGTGCCTTGTCTATTATTATCCAGTTTAGAGGAAGAACTTCATAATTTTCCTATGCAGTTCCCCAGGAATATTATAACTCAACTAATTAAATTGTGTAGTCTATTGTAAATTATAAACATGGTGTGGTAATGGGTTATCCATTGTCCCCCATGTTGAGTAACACACACACACATATATATATATATATATATATATATATATATATATATATATATATATATATATATATATATATATATATATATATAATTTTTTATAGACTTGATTATTGAAAAAATACACTGCCTAGTCAGACCAGGTGATTTAGGTACATGGATGATGTTCTTTTCTTGTGGTCTTCCTCTCACAACGTTAAAAGTTTCCTACTGAGACTTAATTACCTTGCCCCGATTAGATTAGATTTTGCCACCGAAGTGGCTAGTTTATGTGCACCCCATATCCATCCTGTGGACGGTAGCGCAAGAGCATATGGATACACAAAGGCCTAGGCACTAGGCCCCAAAGGGTTAACAATTGTACATTTGGGTTCATATCTACATTTCAATTATCTGTTACAAGCAGGTATCTTATTTCATGAATAAGATATCTTGACATGTCACATAGGTTATTATATTGTCTATCTCTATATTCCTCAATAAGTGCACAATTAAGCACATAGTGTTCACGACAGTGACCATATGCCTGATCACATAATTTGCATTTAGTTTGATCATCATCTGTCTCCCAAACTGTCAGAAGTACCTGTAGCCAAGCCTAAGCCTGGCCACTACAACATCAGTCAGTCTGCTCACATTGCAAGTTGCTCCACAAACATGCCCATCTGTGCTCGCATTATCATGAGCACAGATAGGCACGTTCATGGAAATTAATTTGGATTTATATCTACAGTTCACTTATCTGTTACAAGCAAATTTAGGAAATTTGCTTAGAATAAGTGGTATCCTACCTTCACTAATAAGATATCTTGACATGTCACATAGGTTATTATACTGTCTATCTCTATATTCCTCAATAAGTGGACAATTCAGCACATAGTGTTCAAGACAGTGACCATATGCCTGATCACATAATTTGCATTTAGTTTGATCATCATCTGTGTATCTCCCAAACTGCCAGAAGTACTTGTAGCCAAGCCGAAGCCTGGCCACTACAACATCAGTCAGTCTGTTCACATTGCAAGTTGCTCCATAAACATACTTATCTACATTCATGTTATCATAGTGGGTTATAGATCTACTCAGGCTTCTAACTGCATTCCTATAGCTATCATTTTCATTATTTATTTCTCTCCTAATATTATTCCTAATGCTAGACACAGATATACCAAAGTTATATTCTACATTCTCCTTATGGGTGCTCTTCTTGGCTAACATATCAACTTTATCATGAAGGAGTAATCCAATGTGTGACGGAATCCATTTTAAATTCACATTTGAGAAGGAAGTAGATAATAAACTCCCGTTTTTTGAGGTCTTTACAGAGTTAATAGAATTAAGTTCACAGTATATAGGAAGGCAATCAGTTTATGCTCCTACATCCACTATTATTCCAATCATGAAACCAAATTAAAAACCCACATGTTTCTCAGTGTTTCTGAGAGCATTACGTATTTGCAGCCCTGAATATTTAGATGAAGAAATTGCTTAAATCTATGAGACTATGATACCCTACGGATTTTGAGTAAAGACATTGATATCGGCGAAGATGACCCATTATAGCACTGAGCCTAGGATGACCGCCACCAAGAAAGATCTTTCTCTGTATATACCCGCTTGTTTCTCCATGGTGCATTGATATAAAAATCGCTTGAGAGGTCAGATCATACAGGAGGAAATTGAAATAGCTTGAATCCATGCTTGAAGCTCACTGACGTGTCCGGGCTGGGAAAGAAACATGGCTTGTGAACCAGGCTGCCCAGCTTATGTGTCATTCGTGGCTGAGTGGATAAGAGCGCTGCCTGGGAATCTTGACCGTCCCCAGTAGCAGTATCGAGTCCTGCTGACTGCGATCTTTCTCTGCATATACCCGCTTGTTTCTGCGTGGTGCATTGATATATATATATATATATATATATATATATATATATATATACTCACTATTGTATTCTTGTTAATGTATTTTGACAATGTATTGTATCTTGAAATAAATTTTATATATATTTAATAAAAGATGGGGTGGTAGGGAAGTGGAATATTCAAATGGCTTCAGAAAGACATCTAAATATTCTTCCTTGAAGCCTTTTATCCACTTCTCCGAGGCTATGGGACCCACAATTTACACCTATATATATATATATATATATATATATATATATATATATATATATATATATATATATATATATATATATATATTTATATATAAACTCCATGGGAAGTGGAAAAGAATTCTTCCTCCGTAAGCCATGTGTATCATAAGAGGCGACTAAAATGAAGGGAGCAAGGGGCTAGTAACCCCTTCTCCTGTATACGAAAGTTTTTCTTTTTAGGTCACCCTGCCTCGGTGGGATACTGTACTTACCTAGTTGTGGTTGCAAGGGTCGAGTCACAGCTCCTGGCCCCGCCTCTTCACTGGTCGTCTCCCTGCTCCATGAGCTTTATCATACCTCTTCTTAAAGCTATGCATGGATCCTACCTCCACTACATCATTTCCCAGACTATTCCATTTCCTGACAACTCTTTGACTAAAGAAATACTTCCTAACACCTTTGTGATTCATCTGAGTCTTCAACTTCCAATTGTGACCCCTTGTTGCTGTGTCCCATTTCTGGAACATCCTGTCTCTGTCCACCTTGTCGATTCCTCTCAGTATTTTATATGTCGTTATCATATCTTCCCTATCTCTCCTGTCCTCCAGTGTCGTCAGGTTGATTTACCTTAACCTCTCCTTGTAGGACATGCCCCTTAACTCCGGGACTAGTCTTGTTGCAAACCTGTGCACTTTCTCTAATTTCCTTACGTGCTTGGCTAGGTGTGGGTTCCAACTGGTGCTGCATACTCCAATATGGGTCTGACGTACACGGTGTACAGGGTCTTGAACGGTTCCTTATTGAGAGGTCGGAATGCTATTCTTAGGTTTGCTAGGCGCCCGTATGCTGCAGCAGTTATTTGGTTGATGTGCGCCTCAGATGTGCCCAGTGTTGTACTCACCCCAAGACCCTTTTCCTTGAGTGAGGTTTGTAGTCTGTCCCCCTAGACTGTACTCCGTCTGCGGTCTTCTTTTTCCTCTCCCAATCTTCATGACTTTGCACTTGGTGGGGTTTTACTCCAGGAGCCAGTTTCTGGATCAGGCCTGCAGCCTGTCTAGATCCCTTTGTAGTTCTGCCTAGTCCTCATCCAACTGAATTCTTATTATTAACTTCACATCATCTGCAAAGAGGGACAATTCTGAGTCTATTCCTTCTGTCATGTCGTTCACATATACCAGAAACAGCACCGGTCCTAGGACTGACCCCTGTGGAACCCCGCTCGTCACAGGCGCTCACTCTGACACCTCGTCACGTACCATGACTCGTTGATGTCTTCCCGACAGGATTCTATGATCCATTGCAGTGCCTTCCCTGTTATCCCTGCCTGGTCCTCCAGCTTTTGCACTAATCTCTTGTGTGGAACTGTGTCAAAAGCCATCTTGCAGTTCAAGAAAACGCAATCTACCCACCCGTCTCTCTCTCTTGTCTTACTGCTGTCATCCTGTCGTAGAACTCCAGTAGGTTTATGACGCAGGATTTCCCGTCCCTGAAACCGTGCTGGTTGTCGTTGATAAGCTCATTCCTTTCTAGGTGTTCCACCACTCTTCTCCTGATAATCTTCTCCATGACCTTGCATACTATACATGTCAGTGACACTGGTCTGTAGTTTAGTGCTTCGTGTCTGTCTCCTTTTTTTAAAAATTGGGACTACATTTGCTGTTTTCCATACCTCAGGTAGTATCCCTGTTGGGATAGATGTGTTGACGATTGTTGTTAATGGTATATAGCGCTTCTGTTCCCTCTCTCAGTACCCATGGAGAGATGTTATCAGGCCCCATCACCTTTGAGGTATCTAGCTCGCTTGGAAGCCTCTTCACCTCCTCCTCGGTTGCATACATTGTGTCCAGCACTTGATGGTGTACCCCACTTCTCCGTCTTTCTGGAGGCCCTTCTGTCTCCTCTGTGAACACCTCTTTGAATCTCATGTTGAGCTCCTCACACACTTCGTGGTCGTTTCTTGTGACCTCCCCTCCTACCTTCCTCAGCCTGATCACCTGGTCCTTGACTGTTGTTCTCCTGATGTGGCTGTACAACAGCTTTGGGTCAGATTTGGCTTTCGCTGCTATGTCATTCTTGTATTGTCTTTGGGCCTCCCTTCTGTGTGTGTGTGTGTGTGTGTGTGTGTGTGTGTGTGTGTGTGTGTGTGTGTGTGTGTGTGTGTGTGTAAAATGAAAATATGAGAGTTAAAAAGAAAAAAAAAAAGAGGGTTATGTTTCATTTTTTTTGTCTTCCACCCGGAAATCGTTGATATTTTATCGGTTTTGTTGTTATTCTTCCTTTATTTTTCTTTTATTTCTTCTTGTTCTTGTTCTTCTTATTTCTTCTTCTTCTTCTTCTTCTTCTTCTCTTCTTCTTCTTCTTCTTCTTCTTCTTCTTCTTCTTCTTCCTCCTCTTGTTCTCTAACTTGGTTTACATTAGAGTCAAGCAGTTCACAGTTAAGTCATCTTCCAGTTTTTCTTCTCTTTTTTTTTTTTGACTCATTTCTCTTCTACTTTCTTCTCATTTTTCTTCGTCTAATTTAAGTTACGAAGAACCAGCTAATTTAATTCTCCTTTTTCTTCTTCTTCTCCTTCTTCTTCTTCCTCCCATTTTCGCCTTTATCTCTTCCTACAAAGTTCTCTCCTCTTCCTATTTATCCTTCTACCTTTCTGCTTTCGACTTATTCTTTCATATTTTTTTCGTGCTTCTTCTTTCCCCATTCCTTTACTGATCATTCCTTCCCTTCTTCCTCTTCTTCATTTCTATTCCTATTCTTTCCTGTTATCTCTTCTCTTCCACTTTCTCTATTCTGTGCCTAATCATCCTTCTTCCTTCCCTCTTTCCACCTATCCTTTATCTCCTTATTCCAGTCCTCTTCCTCTTTTCTCTTCGTCTCCTCTCCCTACCTCAACTACTTCCTTCCTCTCATCATCTTTTCCCTCCTCCCTTTTTTTCCCATATGCTCTTCTGTTTCTAATTATCCTTCTACTCCTCTACTTCCATATATTTGTCCTTCCCTTCTTCCTCTCCTCTTCCTTCCTGCACTTCTTTCTCTCTCTCTCCTTATTCCACTTCTTTCCTGCCTTCTTTTCTGGACTCCGTTTCGTCTTCTCCTCCAGAACTCTCCCTTTAAGAACTTTCGATCAGCTGACAGATATTATCAGCTGTTACAGGAGTAAGCTTAACGTCTGGCACTTGTTTATGACATTAACCACTCTCATACCTGTGTGTGTGTGTGTGTGTGTGTGTGTGTGTGTGTGTGTGTGTGTGTGTGTGTGTGTGTGTTTGTAATTACCTACAGTATTTGCAGTTGCCAATTTGTAGTTGCCGGAGTAGAGTTATGCTTGTGGTGTCCCGTCGTCTGTAAATATTTACTCATTATATAAATAAATAAATAAATATATATATATATATATATATATATATATATATATATATATATATATATATATATATATATATTTATATATATATATATGTCGTGCCTAATAGGTAAAACTGGTCAATTAGCAAGAACTCATTTAAAATTAAGTCCTTTCTAAAATTTTCTCTTATACGTTTAAAGATATATTTTTTTTATCATATATGTTATTGTAAAAAAAATTAATTTTGTACCAAAAGAAACTTAGAAAACTTACCTAACCTTATTATAACAAGCGCAATTTAATTTAGCCTAACCCAACTAAATACAATTTTGTTACGTTTACAATAATTTAATAATAAACAAACACAATAAAATATAAAGACTGCAAACCTCACTCAAGGAAAAGATCTTGGGGTGAGTATAATACCGAGCACATCTCCTGAGGCACACATCAATCAGATAACTGCTGCAGCATACGGGAGGCTGGCAAACCTAAGAATAGCGTTCCAATACCTCACTAAGGAATCATTCAAGACTCTGTACACCATATACGTCAGGCCCATACTGGAGTATGCAGCACCAGTTTGGAACCCACACCTGGTCAAGCACGTCAAGACACTAGAGAAAGTGCAGAGGTTTGCAACAAGACTAGTCCCAGAGCTAAGGGGATTGTCCTACGAAGAAAGGTTAAGGGAAATCGGCCTGACGACACTAGAGGACAGGAGGGTTAGGGGAGACATGATAACGACATATAAAATACTGCGAGGAATAGATAAGGTGGACAGAGACAAGATGTTCTAGAGAGGGGACACAGAAACAAGGGGTCACAGTTGGAAGTTGAAGACTCCTATGAGTCAAAGGGATGTTAGTAAGTATTTTTCAGTCATAGAGTTGTCAGGAAGTGGAATAGCCTAGAAAGTGACGTAGTGGAGGCAGGAACCATACATAGTTTTAAGACTAGGTTTGATAAAGCTCATGGAGCAGGGAAAGAGATGACCTAGTAGCAATCAGTGAAGAGGCGGGGCCAGGAGCTATGAATCGACCCCTGCAACCACAAATAGGTGAGTACAAATAGGTGAGTACACACACACGCCTTCCCAACACGTAGAAAACTCTACAGTCATCCATGTTAATTCCCTCCCCAGCATGTGTATACGCCCTCAGACAACTCTAGTTTCTTCCTCCTCTGCAGATTGTGTCCCACGAGTCAGAAAGGTCAGAGGTGCCTCCTCCTGGTAGCTGCTACGACCACCTGATGCTGCTACGACCACCTGATGCTGCTACAACCACCTGATGCTGCTACAACCACCTGATGCTGCTACAACCACCTGATGCTGCTACAACCACCTGATGCTGCTACAACCACCTGATGCTGCTACAACCACCTGATGCTGCTACAACCACCTGATGCTGCTACAACCATCTGATGCTGCTACAACCACCTGATGCTGCTACAACCACCTGAGGCTGCTACGATCACCTGATGCTGCTACGACCACCTGATGCTGCTACAACCACCTGATGCTGCTACGACCACCTGATGCTGCTACAACCACCTGATGCTGCTACAACCACCTGATGCTGCTACGACCACCTGATGCTGCTACGACCACCTGATGCTGCTACAACCACCTGATGCTGCTACGACCACCTGATGCTGCTACGACCACCTGATGCTGCTACAACCACCTGATGCTGCTACGACCACCTGATGCTGCTACGATGCAAGACTACTGGCCCATCCTCTTATAACACTGTGTTCTACCAAGCATTTCCTCTTTAGTGATATAAACATATCTGGTGCACAAGAATCCTTGATTAGAGACAACGTTTCGCTCTAGCTAGAACTCTTTTTAAGTCAAGACTTCATAAAGTTCTACCCAAAGCAATCAAGGTTTGCTATGCTTCAATTGCTTTTTTTCCATTATTGTTTATTATCAGAAGGTTGAGGCCTTCAACTTCATCTCAGGAGCAGATGAGCTGTGAATCGAACCCAGCCATCACAATTAGGTAAAGGCAACTTTCTAAATACACATATACACACACAAGACTCATATATATATTTTCAGGAGTCTCATTACTGAATTTTTCAAGATATCATACACCACCTTCAATGATCTTCCATTAAGTTAGACGCACCAGGCGATTAAGTTTGAAGCCGATCAGAAGATGAATTTTCAAGATATCCGACGGGGAAAATCACATAATTTTATAAAATAAAATTGGTACGTTGGGTTGAGAACATGCTCAGACCACTAATAATTATTATTATTACTATCGTTTTCCTTCTTCTTCTTCTTCTTCTTCTTCTTCTTCTTCTTCTTCTTATTATTATTATTATTATTATTATTATTATTATTATTATTATTATTATTATTATCATTACTATTATTACTATTGTTATTATTATTATTATTATTATTATTATTATTATTATTATTATTATTATTATTATTATTATTATTATTATTATTATTATTATTATTATTATTAGTATTATTAGTATTACTACTACTACTACTACTAATATTACTATTGTTATTATTATTATATATCATTAGTCAACACTCGCTTTCTAGTCAATGATATTATGATATTACACCTATTTTAGGGTAAGTTTGTGGTGCTGATTCCGAATATGTCATTAGTTTTGCTTGACTGGTTCTAGTTATTGATCATGCGAGGCTAACTTAGAAATCGCATTGAAATTATTTTTTAGATCATGCAAAAGTCAAATCACGTAATACACACTAGCAAGGTAATTCAGATGCCACTAATTACTACACATGAAAACGGTGTTTGTACGATTTTCTTCTATGTTGGTCATCAGCACAGTTTTGTTGAGTGAGCAATTAAAGAGATGCATATTTGTTACCATTGTGCAATAAGACACATTTGAAGCTTCTAATGGAGCTGTGTATAAACAGCCGCCAGTTTCCTGGTCGATATTCAAGTGCCATCTGAAGAAGAAGTTCAGGGATGTTATTGCAGTATACAAGTTATTCATCTTGGCTGAAGTAAAGAAGGAGTTCAACCTCTCTTGTCTGATAAGCTGTTATTTTAACTTCTTGTTGTAGACAGTTCTTTTCTTTTAGTCTGGATGCTAAAAGTTGAGATGCTTGCTCTTATATACTGAGGTCAGGAATAAGATCGTTGAGTTCTTCTTGGGAGAACTGCTGGGCTGTTGAAATGTTTACTTCACATTTACTTCCACTACTATCACCTGTGTTACATCCTAAACACTGAGTTTCTTCAACATCTGACAATGGAAGGTCAGGCAGTGTTGTAAACACTGGTGTGGTAACGTCATCACTGTGTGGCACAGGTCTCCTTGTTGACTCCAAATCAGGATATTCCCACTTGACTTTCTTGTATCGACTGAAACCTTTCACATTCACAATACAGAAATAACCGTCATGGCTATTTTCCGGCTCTGTGCACACCATAGGCACACCGAAGTTTAAACTTTTCCTTTGCCTATTTTTCCACTGTCGTAAGCATTCTACACGGGTTTTGCAACCATATGGGGAGCCCAAGACTTGTCTTGTCCTCCAAGCGCCACTACAAAATAAGCAATATATGTTTGTTTTGCATAAGTGTTCGCAATAAAGCTAACAGAATCCTTGGCTTCATATCAAGAAGTATAAATAATAGAAGTCCTCAGGTTGTTCTTTAACTCTATATATCTTTGGTTAGGCCTCATTTAGATTATGCTGCACAGTTCTGGTCACCGTATTTCAGAATGGATATAAATGCACTGGAAAACGTACAGAGGAGGATGAGCAAGTTGATCCCATGTATCAGAAATCTTCCCTATGAGGATAGACTGTGGGCCCTGAATCTGCACTCTCTAGAAAGGCGTAGAATTAGGGGAGATATGATTAAGGTGTATAAATGGAAAACAGGAATAAATAAAGGGGATGTAAATAGCGTGCTGAAAATATCCAGCCAAGACAGGACTCGCAGCAATGGTTTCAAGCTGGAAAAGTTCAAATTCAGGAAAGATATAGGAAAGCACTGATTTGGTAATAGAGTTGTGGATGAGTGGAACAAACTCCTGAGTACCGTCATAGGGGCAGAGACGTTGTTTAGATTTAAAAATAGGTTAGATAAATACATGAGTGGGTGTGGGTGGGTGTGAGTTGGACCTGACTAGCTTGTGCTACTAGGTCAGATGCCGAACTAATTCCTTAAGTGGAAGTGACCTGACTACCTGGAGTTTACCTGGAGAGGGTTAACTCCAGGTGGTCGGGTCTAAGCCGGGGAGTGATGGACCTGCCTCGCATGGGTCAGTAGGCCTGCTGCAGTGTTCCTTTTTCTTATGTTCTTATACACACGTTATGGCTAAGTTCCCTGTTAACTGAGAGTAGGTAAGCAATATCCCACAAACTGGAGCCAATTTGAAAAACCTGCTGACATTCTTTAATTCAGCAACCCCAAAATACCCTTAATACCTTCAAATATCTTTGACAATGATTTTACTTTTTGTTGACCAGCGATTTTATTATTATTATTATTATTATTATTATTATTATTATTATTATTATTATAAAGAGGCGCTAAACCTTTGTGGTTCATACACCGCTCCCAACTTTCACTGATGTTATTATACAGAGCGTCTTGCCACCCTCATTCCACCCCATAATACAGGCACCATTGAATGGGTTATCTCATGACACTTACAAGTGTCATGAGATGACCCATTTTCTTTTCCCCTGACAAGTGAAAACGATTAAAGACGCACACACACACACACACACACACACACATACACACACATACACGCCCCGATGGCATGGTGGCTAGCGCTCTTGCTTCACGCACGGAGGACCCGGGTTCAATTCCCGGCGGGGCCGAAACATTTCGAAGTGTTTCGTTACACACACACACACACATACATACAACAGGCCTAGTGTCTAATCGACATGTGCCTAGGACAAAATGGTAACTAACTAACACATCACCAGTGAGACAGACAGACGCTCTCATACGCCCAGCGCTAGTGAACATAAGCAACTTTGTTTTCAATTTTCGTTGTTATAAGTTAGTTATACGTAAATCTAACTTAACCTGGCAGAGAATATCGGATACTTAAATTTCTGAACTGTTTCGAGCGCGCAGAAGTGAACGAATGGGAAATTTTTGCTCACACATAAAAGACAGATGGTCACACTGAAAAGCAGGTTCCTGAAAGCAATTCCCAGACTGGCCAGTGTTACTTGTGCCGCTGAAGCTGTAAGATTTATACGTCGTTATGTTTATGAATTTTGGAGGATTGATTACTCCAAGATCTTCCCTCCTTGCACTTACATTAGTATGCATATTAATTGGGACAGTGATGAAATAAGACATTTATTTGCAAAATTAATGTTTATTTGAAAAATACACGGCAATGATATGATATATAATTGATTTAATAAGAGATATGACTACACTTTGCTTTTATAAGTATTGGCAGAGGATCGACCAATGTTGAACACATTTTGACAAGTTCTTCGTTGTGGTACCAGGTCCTAATAACAGCAGCAATTAGCTTATCAACAGTTGAACAGTCCTGTTTCGCGATTCTGCGTTTGGTTATTGTCCATAGATTCTCAATTGGGTTGAGGTCGTGAGAGTTTCCAGGCCAACTCTCTTCGAAGACTGTCAGAATTTTTCTGGAAGTGTGGCATGGAGCAAGATCCTGCTGGAAAATGCCTTGTCCATCAGGACAGTCTCTGTCCACAATGGAAAGCAAATGAGTTTCCAGGATTACCTTGAAAATGTCACTGTTCGTCGTTCCTTAACAATAACAAGCCATCCATTACACATCTTAGGTGGCGTTTTGGCGCTTGTTGAATGTGTCCATTGCGAAGAGGTTCGCCTTTGCTCCATCTCAATACCACTGATCTGTACCCATGTACTTCTAAATGCGCCTCATCTGAAACATAACTTTTCTCCATTCATCTGTCGTCCATCCCTTCTGATCGAGTGCCCACCACAGCCGGTTTTTCTTCATAGCAGCAGTCAATAACTGCCTCTTTACCGGCTTTCTGGCAGTTGTGCCAGCTTCAAGGAGCCTTTGTCGAACAGTTGAAGAATCAACATTTACGCCAACTGAAGCTGGATCTCTGTAGATCTTTGCTGTTTTCTTGGGATCCTTTTCACTATTTTTTATGAGAACTTTGTCATGGTGAGTTGTTGTTTTGTGTTTTCTTCCACATTTTCCTGGACACAGCGCTCCACAATCACCAGTGTCGTCAGCTCTCTTCAGAATCCGACCAGCAGTTGACTTTGCTAGGCTCAAATTTTCGGCGATCTGTCTGATACTCAAAACATCATGTTTTCTAAGACTTACAATACTTGCAGTAATAATGAATTGAAGGGAAGAATTTGGCGAAACCACATGCACTCAAGGAACACGGTTGCAGGAATAGCCTTACAGAACAACAGCTGGTGTAACACTGACGAGAGTCGCAGGGTAACACCACAACTGGATTGTTGCCAGAAGTCGGTAGCAAACTTTTCTAAAACGAAACGAATCCAAACTACTCCTGTCCCAATTAATTTGCACGCTACTATATTCTGCAGAGTCTCTCCCAGGCTGTACTGTGTGTCAAACTGGAGAATAAACACACACACACACACACACACACACACACACACACACACACACACCAGGAACATCTCCTGAGGCGCACATCAACCAAATAACTGCTGCAGCATATGGGCGCCTAGCAAATCTATGAACAGCATTCCGACATCTTAATAAAGAATCGTTCAGGACCCTGTATACTGTGTACGTTAGGCCCATACTGGAGTATGCAGCACCAGTTTGGAACCCACACCTAGCCAAGCACGTGAAGAAGCTCGAGAAAGTGCAAAGGTTTGCAACACGACTAGTCCCGGAGCTAAGAGGTATGTCCTATGAGGAGAGGTTAAGGGAAATTGACCTGACGACACTGGAGGACAGGAGAGATAGGGGGGATATGATAACAACATATAAGATACTGAGAGGAATTGACAAAGTGGACAGAGACAGAATGTTCCAGAGATGGGACACAGCAACAAGGGGACACAGTTGGAAGTTGAAGACTCAGATGAATCACAGGGATGTTAGGAAGTATTTCTTCAGTCACAGAGTGGTCGGGAAGTGGAATAGTTTAGGAAGCGATGTAGTGGAGGCAGGCTCAATACATAGCTTTAAGCAGAGGTATGATAAAGCTCATGACGCAGGGAGAGTGACCCAGTAGCGGCCAGTGAAGAGGCGGGGCCAGGAGCTATGAATCGACCCCTGCAACCACAACTAGGTGAGTACACACACACACATACACACACACACACACACACACATAAACACACACACACACACACACACACACACACACACACACACACACACACACACACACACACACACACACACACACACACACACACACACACACACACATACACACACACACATAAAACGTACGAGAGCTCCTACAAGAAATAAACAATATTAGTCTTCAGTATCTCGATGATTATAACCCCGCAAAAAAAAAACTTCCAATATTATCATATACATGATCATGCGGGAGATAAACCACACCAGCCTTTAAAGAACCCTAAATATTTTTAAGCCTAAAAACACCATTGTGTAACACAGCATCGTGTAACATAACATCGTGTAACATAACATCGTGTAACATAACATCGTGTAACACAACATCGTGTAATATAACATCGTGTAACATAACATCGTGTAACATAACATCGTGTAACATAACATCGTGTAACATAACATCGTGTAACACAGCATCGTGTAACACAACATCGTGTAACACAACATTGTGTAACACACCATCGTGTAACACACCATCGTGTAACACACCATCGTGTAACACAACATCGTGTAACACAACATTGTGTAACACACCATCGTGTAACACAACATCGTGTAACACAACATCGTGTAACACAACATCGTGTAACACAACATCATGTAACACAACATTGTGTAACACAACATTGTGTAACACAACATCGTGTAACACAACATCGTGTAACACAACATTGTGTAACACAGCATCGTGTAACACAAAATCGTGTAACACAACGTCGTGTAACACAACATCGTGTAACACAACTTCGTGTAACACACCATCGTGTAACACCATCTTGTAACACACCATCGTGTAACACAACATCGTGTAACACAACATCGTGTAACACAAAATCGTGTAACACAACATCGTGTAACACAACATCGTGTAACACAACATCGTGTAACACAACATTGTGTAACACAACATCGTGTAACACAACATTGTGTAACACAACATCGTGTAACACAACATTGTGTAACACAACATCGTGTAACACAACATCGTGTAACACAACATTGTGTAACACATCGTGTAACACAACATCGTGTAACACAACATTGTGTAACACAACATTGTGTAACACAGCATTGTGTAACACAACATCGTATAACACAACATCGTGTAACACAACATCGTGTAACACAACATTGTGTAACACAACATTGTGTAACACAGCATTGTGTAACACAGCATCGTGTAACACAACATCGTGTAACACAACATCGTGTAACACAACATTGTGTAACACAACATTGTGTAACACAACATTGTGTAACACAACATTGTGTAACACAACATCGTGTAACACAACATTGTGTAACACATCGTGTAACACAACATCGTGTAACACAACATTGTGTAACACAACATTGTGTAACACAACATCGTGTAACACAACATCGTGTAACACAACATCGTATAACACAACATTGTGTAACACAACATTGTGTAACACAACATCGTGTAATACAACATCGTGTAACACAACATTGTGTAACACAACATTGTGTAACACAGCATTGTGTAACACAGCATTGTGTAACACAGCATCGTGTAACACAACATCGTGTAACATAACATCGTGTAACACAACATCGTATAACACAACATCGTGTAACACAACATCGTATAACACAACATCGTGTAACATAACATTGTGTAACACAACATCAGTGTTCACAGTATGAGGAACAACCTTATACAACGTGTGCTTTCATAGTGAAGGTGTCAGGGTCCATAACCAGTCTAGTTCCTGCAGGAAGGTATGACTAAGGTATGACTACAGGAGCGTGATAGTAACACTCACAGGAGCGTGATAGTAACACTCACAGGAGCCTGATAGTAACACTCACAGGAGCGTTATAGTAACACTCACAGGAGCGTGATAGTAACATTCACAGGAGCGTGATAGTAACACTCACAGGAGCGTGATAGTAACACTCACAGGAGCCTGATAGTAACACTCACAGGAGCGTGATAGTAACACTCACAGGAGCGTGATAGTAACACTCACAGGAGCGTGATAGTAACATTCACAGGAGCGTGATAGTAACACTCACAGGAGCGTGATAGTAACACTCACAGGAGCGTGATAGTAACATTCACAGGAGCGTGATAGTAACACTCACAGGAGCGTGATAGTAACACTCATAGGAGCGTGATAGTAACACTCACAGGAGCGTGATAGTAACACTCACAGGAGGGGGATAGTAACATTCACAGGAACGTGATAGTAACACTCACAGGAGCGTGATAGTAACACTCACAGGAGCGTGATAGTAACATTCACAGGAGCGTGATAGTAACACTCACAGGAGCGTGATAGTAACACTCACAGGAGCGTGATAGTAACACTCACAGGAGCGTGATAGTAACACTCACAGAAGGGGGATAGCAACACTCACAGGGCGTGATAGTAACACTCACAGGAGCGTGATAGCAACACTCACAGGAGCGTGATAGTAACATTCACAGGAGCGTGATAGTAACACTCACAGGAGCGTGATAGTAACACTCACAGGAGCGTGATAGTAACACTCACAGGAACGTGATAGTAACACTCACAGGAGGGGGATAGTAACACTCATAGGAGCGTGATAGTAACACTCACAGGAGCGTGATAGTAACACTCACAGGAGCGTGATAGTAACACTCACAGGAGGGGGATAGTAACACTCACAGGAGGGGGATGGTAACACTCACAGTAGCGTGATAGTAACACTCACAGGAGGGGGATAGTAACACTCACAGGAGGGGGATAGTAACACTCACAGGAGCGTGATAGTAACACTCACAGTAGCGTGATAGTAACACTCACAGGAGCGGGATAGTAACACTCATAGGAGCGTGATAGTAACACTCACAGGAGCGTGATAGTAACACTCACAGGAGCGTGATAGTAACACTCACAGGAGTGGGATAGTAACACTCACAGGAGGGGGATAGTAACACTCACAGGAGCGTGATAGTAACACTCACAGGAGGGGGATAGTAACACTCACAGGAGGGGATAGTAACACTCACAGGAGGGGATGGTAACACTCACAGGAGGGATAGTAACACTCACAGGAGGGGATGGTAACACTCACAGGAGGGGGTAGTAACACTCACAGGAGGGGATGGTAACACTCACAGGAGGGGATAGTAACACTCACAGGAGGGGATGGTAACACTCACAGGAGGGGATAGTAACACTCACAGGAGCGTGATAGTAACACTCACAGGAGGGGATAGTAACACTCACAGGAGGGGATAGTAACACTCACAGGAGCGTGATAGTAACACTCACAGGAGGGGGATAGTAACACTCACAGGAGGGGGATAGTAACACTCACAGGAGGGGGATAGTAACACTCACAGGAGGGAATGGTAACACTCACAGGAGGGGATAGTAACATTCACAGGAGAGGATGGTAACACTCACAGGAGGGAATGGTAACACTCACAGGAAGGGGATGGTAACACTCACAGGAGGGGATGGTAACACTCACAGGAGGGGGATAGTAACACTCACAGGAGGGGATGGTAACACTCACAGGAGGGGGATGGTAACACTCACAGGAGGGGGATGGTAACACTCACAGGAGGATGGTAACACTCACAGGAGGGGATAGTAACACTCACAGGAGGGGATGGTAACACTCACAGGAGGGATGGTAACACTCACAGGAGGGGATAGTAACACTCACAGGAGAGGGATAGTACACTCACAGGAGGGGATAGTAACACTCACAGGAGGGGGATGGTAACACTCACAGGAGGGGATAGTAACACTCACAGGAGGGGATGGTAACACTCACAGGAGGGGATGGTAACACTCACAGGAGTGGGATGGTAACACTCACAGGAGGGGTAAATACAGGAGGATAGTAACACTCACAGGAGGGGGATGGTAACACTCACAGGAGGGGATGGTAACACTCACAGGAGGGGATGGTAACACTCACAGGAGGGGATGGTAACACTCACAGGAGGGGATGGTAACACTCACAGGGGAGGGGGATGGTAACACTCACAGGAGGGGGATGGTAACACTCACAGGAGGGATAGGTAACACTCACAGGAGGGGATGGTAACACTCACAGGAGGGGATGGTAACACTCACAGGAGGGATAGTAACATTCACAGGAGGGGATGGTAACACTCACAGGAGGGGATGGTAACACTCACAGGAGGGGATGGTAACACTCACAGGAGGGGTGGTAACATCGGGGATAGTAACACTCACAGGAGGGGATGGTAACACTCACAGGAGGGGATGGTAACACTCACAGGAGGGGATGGTAACACTCACAGGAGGGGATGGTAACACTCACAGGAGGGGATAGTAACACTCACAGGAGGGGATGGTAACACTCACAGGAGGGGATGGTAACACTCACAGGAGGGGATGAGTAACACTCACAGGAGGGGATGGTAACACTCACAGGAGGATAGTAACACTCACAGGAGGGGGATGGTAACACTCACAGGAGGGGATGGTAACACTCACAGGAGGGGATAGTAACACTCACAGGAGAGGGATGTAACACTCACAGGAGGGGGATAGTAACACTCACAGGAGGGGGTGGTAACACTCACAGGAGAGGGATAGTAACACTCACAGGAGGGGATGAGTAACACTCACAGGAGGGGATGGTAACACTCACAGGAGGGGGATGGTAACACTCACAGGAGGGGATGGTAACACTCACAGGGGGGATAGTAACACTCACAGGAGGGGATGGTAACACTCACAGGAGGGGATGGTAACACTCACAGGAGGGGATGGTAACACTCACAGGAGGGGATGGTAACACTCACAGGAGGGGATGGTAACACTCACAGGAGGATAGTAACACTCACAGGAGGGGGATGGTAACACTCACAGGAGGGGATGGTAACACTCACAGGAGGGGATAGTAACACTCACAGGAGGGGGATGGTAACACTCACAGGAGGGGGATGGTAACACTCACAGGAGGGGGATAGTAACATTCACAGGAGGGGGATGGTAACACTCACAGGAGGGGAATGGTACACTCACAGGAGGGGATGGTAACACTCACAGGAGGGGATGGTAACACTCACAGGAGGAGGATGGTAACACTCACAGGAGTGGGATGGTAACACTCACAGGAGGATGGTAACACTCACAGGAGGGGAAGTAACACTCACAGGAGGGGATGGTAACACTCACAGGAGGGGATGGTAACACTCACAGGAGATGGATGGTAACACTCACAGGAGGGGATGGTAACACTCACAGGAGGGGATAGTAACACTCACAGGAGGGGGATGGTAACACTCACAGGAGGGGATGGTAACACTCATAGGAGGGGATAGTAACACTCACAGGAGAGGGATAGTAACACTCACAGGAGGGGGATAGTAACACTCACAGGAGGGGGATGGTAACACTCACAGGAGGGGATGTAACACTCACAGGAGGGGGATGGTAACACTCACAGGAGGGGTGGTAACACTCACAGGAGGGGGTGGTAACACTCACAGGAGGGGGATGGTAACACTCACAGGAGGGGATAGTAACACTCACAGGAGGGGATGGTAACACTCACAGGAGGGGATGGTAACACTCACAGGAGGGGATAGTAACACTCACAGGAGAGGGATAGTAACACTCACAGGAGGGGATAGTAACACTCACATGAGGGGATGGTAACACTCACAGGAGGGGGATAGTAACACTCACAGGAGGGATGGTAACACTCACAGGAGGGGGATGGTAACACTCACAGGAGTGGGATGGTAACACTCACAGGAGGGGATGGTAACACTCACAGGAGGGGGATAGTAACACTCACAGGAGGGGATGGTAACACTCACAGGAGGGGATGGTAACACTCACAGGAGGGGGATGGTAACACTCACAGGAGGGGATGGTAACACTCACAGGAGGGGGATAGTAACACTCACAGGAGGGGGATGGTAACACTCACAGGAGGGGGATGGTAACACTCACAGGAGGGGGATGTAACACTCACAGGAGGGGATAGTAACACTCACAGGAGGGGATAGTAACACTCACAGGAGGGATGGTAACACTCACAGGAGGGGGATAGTAACACTCACAGGAGGGGATGGTAACACTCACAGGAGGGGATGGTAACACTCACAGGAGTGGGATGGTAACACTCACAGGAGTGGGATGGTAACACTCACAGGAGGGGATGGTAACACTCACAGGAGGGGATGGTAACACTCACAGGAGGGGATAGTAACACTCACAGGAGGGGGATGGTAACACTCACAGGAGGGGATGGTAACACTCACAGGAGGGGATGGTAACACTCACAGGAGGGGGATGGTAACACTCACAGGAGGGGATAGGGAACACTCACAGGAGGGGGATGGTAACACTCACAGGAGGGGATGGTAACACTCACAGGAGGAGGATGTAACACTCACAGGAGAGGGATAGTAACACTCACAGGAGTGGGATAGGGAACACTCACAGGAGGGGATGGTAACACTCACAGGAGGGGGATGGTAACACTCACAGGAGGGGATGGTAA